>CM023453.1:5171203-5275308 GCA_013339765.2 Haemaphysalis longicornis
CACCCTTTCCACGCACGTGCGTTGCATACACAACAGAAGCGCGCTATTTTTTTGTGGTCTTGGTACCCTTTAGCTGATGGTTAAGAGTAGTCCGAGAGCCGTGTTTCAATTGGCGTTGGCGTAGAGCAATGGTTAAATGGGTCATGTATACAAGTGTTCGTCATGAAAAAAAGACTGCATTGGCCCATTTGCAATGATGACCCCCGTAACATAAGCTTTCGATGATGGTTTGGTTTTTTTATGGCGCAAGGCCGACTACGGGCAAAGAACGCCAAGGAAAAGTTGTTTTATTAAGACGAGGTGACGGTAAGTATCGGGCGCTTCGGCGCACTAACTGGCGCCTGCCCTGGGAAGAGCAGCGCGGAAATGGAAAGAACGTGTCTCGCGGCGCTTGCAAACACCGCGCATTCCGAGAAAGGCCGCGCCTGCTCGCACCGGATGTTCTAACGGCCACCACATGGGGATAGAACCCGACGAAGAGGACTTGCTTTTTCCACTTCCCCCGGTCCTCAGCGGCAGGAAGAGGGGAAGATGAAGACAGACAGACGCGGTCCGGGTGCCGGAGCTCTCGGCCCGTCGTCTTCGGGCTCCGCCCGAGCACTGTTTCTTAGCCGCCTGCTGGGCTGTAAATATATGGACAGTATTTGTATCGGAAGCTGAGTTTGTCGGTTGAGGATACCCGCGGTGAGATCCTCAGCGCTACTGCAGCTTGGAGGAGAAGCTCTGGAGAAAAGAACATCGCGAGGTAACTGTAAGTGTAAAACATTCCACTAAAATTATAGGTGAAATGACATAAAATACAATGTAGATGACTGGTGTAAAGGGCTCAGGGTGTCAATGTGCATGGTAAGTAATGAGGTGTAAAAACTTGACATCGCTAAGCAACTTAAAAGTACGCTTGTGGGTGATTATGGGGTCGTCCCCTAAAAAGTACGATGGGTGTAGTGGATTGTGTTGTCTGTATAGTTGTGAGAATGTCTGTGCCTTGTTGTTTCTAGTGCCTTGCATTGTATGAGGATTTGGATCACGGATAGGGCCTCTCCGCACCTGCTTCACAGAGGTCTTGGAGATCGAGTGAGAAGGTGCTAGTGCGTTGCATGTGTGTGCCATATCTGTAATCTAGCCAAGGCGACTTTTGTGTATCTATTGCGTGTGTCGGTGGTGTATGGTCCAAAGTGCGGTTTTATTATATGTAACTTGTCTGTTTGTTCACTCCAGTGTGTTTGCCATGTTTTGCGAAGTTGTTGTCTGATGTGTGGCTTCACGTCGGTATAGACTAATGTGGTTATGTCCACTGTATTCAAGAGTGTAGCAGCAGCAGCCATTCGATCCGCGGCTTCTTTCCCGGTTATACCACAGTGGCCAGGGACCCAGAAAAGGACCAGTTCAAATTTGTTGACGTACACAGACATAATACCCTTGATGACCAGGTTTACAATTGTTGACAACAATGCTCGCATAACACTCAGGGATTCTGTATAGATAATGGATTGTGGGATGTGGCTTTGAAGTATATGATTAACAACAAGAAGTACACCGTAAGCCTCTGCCGTAAAGGTACTAGTTTTTCTAATAACAGTTCTAGTGACATTAGAACCGGGTCCATGCGCAGCGCAGGACGCAGTTTTAGAGGCGTCCGTATAAAATTGAGAAAACTGATACTTCTGCTGCAAATACAAGAAGTGCTGCAGAATTGCTCATGTGGGAGCTCGGTTTTTATTTACATGTGTGAAAGATGTGTCGCATGATACAGGGCGGAGATGCGATGGTGCTATAAAATCTGTTACAGAAGTTTGGATGGTGTGTAAAAAGGAGACAGCAAGCTCTGACGCTTCCTCTCTAACTCTGTAAAAGAAGGGCGCAGAGAACGATGGTCGAGTTACGAGGAGTTCAGTAACGGATGTATCATAAAAACCTGATTTGAAAGGATGGTGAGGCTTGGATGAAATTTTTAAAGGCATAAAGAAGATCTGTGTATGCGCGCTGACGTTGTAGGTTCTATTTATTACACTCCACATAGAGGCTTTCGACCGGGCTAGTGCGGAGGGTGCCACATGCCAGGCGAAGCCCCAGATGAAGCACTGGGTCCAGCATTTTGACGGATGTTTTACTACCTGAAACCATAAAAAACACTTCTATAGTCCTATCGTGAACCTATCAGGCTAGTAAAAACACGTAAAAGAAGTTGTTTGGCAGCACCATATGAAGAGTCGGAGAGAACCTTGAGTATAGTCATAGCCTTTAAGTATTTATGTCTAAGTTGTTTTTTATGTGAAATGAATGTGAGCTTTTCGTCAAGGACTACGCCTAAAAACTTGTGTTCATTTCTGACTCGAATTGAGACACCATTGAGTTTGATGTCTGGATCAGTCCGAATGCCACGCCTTTTAGAATACAAAACACAAGTAGCACTTTCCTGGATTCAATTTAAAACTGTTGCTATCTGCCCAAACGCTAGCTTGTTAACACAAAGCTGGACTTGGGGCTCCTCACAGATAGGCAGGTTAGAAGACGTAAAGGATAATTGCACGTCGTCTACATAGATTGAGCAGGAAATTGATGTGGCGATAGCCTTTCTGAGTGAATTCATTTTTACATAAACAGAGGGCAGCTTATAACTCCACCTTGCGGAACGCCGTTTTCTTGCACATGAACCCTTGAGAGTGCGCTGCCAACTCTCACACGAAAGTCACAAATAACTAGCAAGGGTGTTCATCATGTTACCCGACATGCCAAAGGACTTCAGATCACTCAGGATACCATACCGCCAAGCAGTGTTACGCCTTTTCAAGATCAAAGGCGATGGGACGATAAATGGTAGGAGAGGATGGGTCTTTTCTTCCTTCAGCGCGCCACTACTATGGCCTCCCTCCAAAAGTGTGGAATGTGCCCTGAAAGCTCATATTTTATTGTGTAGGTGTAGGAGTCTTTGTCTGTCGAAGAGCCTGTAGGCATGCTGTTGTCAATGGCAAGTCATCTGCGCCTGGAACTGAAGCAGGAGAACAAAGGAGGCATCTTCAAGAGCTTTAATTCGCGCCACTACTATGGCCTCCCTCTAAGAGTGTAGAATGTGCCCTGAAAGCCATATGTTATTGTGTAGGTGTAGAAGTGTTTCAAGAGTGTCTGAGTGTAGGTGTTGTACCATGGTGTATGTAATCTTATCTGCGCCTGGAACTGAAAGTTTACATGTGCTCAGGGCAGCCCTTAGTTCGTAGAGTGTAAATTCAGAATTGTAACCACATTTTTGCTGTTATTGTCATGTAGGGAAGTCTTTTCACAAGCGGTTTTGTTTCAGGAAAGTGCTTGTGTAGTTTCCAGAGGTGGAAACATGTTGGAAGTGTTGTGCAAGTGTGTTAGCCTGGTCTTCGAGTGTGTCTCCTGCTGTATTGACCAGGGGCAGGCTATGTGTATGTTGTCCTTCAAGTTTACGTATTCTTGTCCATACCTTATGAGTGTCTGTGTATGAGTTGATGGAAGTGAGGAAGGGAAGCCAACTCGCCCTTTTCGCCCCACGACGCACACGCCTCCTGAAAGCCTTTGCCGGTTTGAAAGAAATTAGATTGTCCCACGTGGGGTACCGGCGAAGGGCACCCCACGCTTCGTTTTGGGCCTCCCGCGCCCGCCTCCAGTCAGTCTCATTCCACCAGGGCCTCCTTGGTTGCGGGACGCACTGGAGCCCTGGAGAATGGACTTTTGGAAAGCGTCGAGGATGTGCGCCATGATGAGTTGGGCAGCTTCCTCCACGTGTAGGTGTTTTATGTATGTGTGGTGTAGTTTAGATGTCTCTGTAAATGTATTCCAGTTAGATCTTGCTTCATTGAACCTGTTCTGGGGAGATGGACTGCGTTGGCCTTTACCTATATATGGTAGTGAGGTGGAGAAGTGGTCATTGCCATATGGGTCAGTGCCCCACCACACTCAGAAGACGGAAAAAGAACTGCGGAGCCAACAGCCAGGCCAAGAGATAAGTATGTGTTGTGTCCTATGTTATGGTATGCAGGCTCTTTTTTGTTGAAAAGGCATGCTCCAGAGGATGTTAGAAACTTCTCTATCAGGCGACCTGGGCCATCCGCGCGGGAGGAGCCCCAAAGAGAGTTGTGCGCATTAAGGTCGCCTGTGAAGATGTACGGCTCGGGTAGCTGGTCAACCAGTGCCCCGAAATCGGAGCTGAGAAGTACAACATGAGGAGAGATGTAAATGGAGCATACCGTTATCAACCTATTAAATATTATCGTACGGATCGCTACAGCATCAACGACAGTGTTTAATGAGAGAGGGTGGCATGCTAATGATTTCTGGGTGACAATGGCCACACCGCCCGAAGAGTGAGTGCAGCCAACGCTGTCTTTCTGAATACCATGTACCTATTTAAGAAATTTGTCTGTTTGGAATTGAGGTGAGTTTTTGGAGACACATGATACTTGTCTGACTGGCATGCAGCATCTCATACACATCGTCAAGATTTTTAAGGAGGCCTCTGCAGTTCCATTGGATGATGTTTTCTGTTCCCATTATTTACATTTAAGAATGACCGGAGTGTGTGTGTGTTCATGTGTTGTCTTTCGGGGCTTTTGCTCTGTAATTGGGCTTTTTGGGCTTTTCAGTAGGCTTGGACGTCGGAGGCCGCTCCTTGCACTGCGTTGCAGGCAGGAACGGCCCGACATCCATATCCTCGTCAGGTGTTAGAGGGGTGCCCGACGAGCCGGGCCCCCTGAACTTGCACCGTCTTGGGGGACACTTCGTTTGAACCACCACCGCCGAAGGCGTCGGGGGCGCCAGAAATTGCACTGGTGGTGCGGTGGCGGTGGGAGCCGATGCGGGGCTCCCGGTGTCCATCCCCTCAGCACCCTCCAACGTACTGGAGGACGGGGAGGCAGTGGCGGGAGCGGCATCCGTCCCAACATAGACGGTTGGCACCACAACCGCTGCTGCCTCAGCAAGCGGCGTGGTGACGGGTTGGGTTGCCTGAGGGAACCCAGCGGGGAGCGGGGGAGGGACCAGGTCAGACTCGCTGAACTGGGTCCCTGTGGAAACCAGACGCCGCTCCGCCCCTAGCGTGCTGCGTCGGCGTACCTCCCCAGGGGAAGGAACCTCTTTCGCGAGTCTGGGGGGGCGACCTCTTCTCGCCCTTTTGAGAAGGCTATGTTCTCAGTGACCTTGATGTTGGTAATATTTTTCTCCATTTGAAATTTTTCACATTTGCGGGAGTACGCTGCATGCGGCCCCCCCGCAGTTCACACAAGTAAGGCTGTCGTATGGGCAGTTGTCGCTTGGGTGATCGTGCACCGCGCATTTTGCACAGGTCGTTCGGCCACGGCAAGAGTTTGTACCATGCCCGAACCACTGACACTTAAAACAACGCCGGGCTTCAGAATGTAGGGACGGATTGAGCACCGGATAAAGCCTGCATTTATAAGTTGTGAAAGAACTGCGCGGTCAAAAGTCAAGATGATGTACGTGGTGGGAATCTTCTTGTCGTCTCTGCGGATGGTGATTAGTCTCACGTCAGTAACGCCTGATCCTTCAAGACCGCAAGGAGATCCGCATCCGTTTCGTGCAGAAGATCTCGCTCGGATATCACACCCTGCGAGCTGTTGAGGCTCCGAAGGGGTGTGACCCTGATGTCTAGATCAGCCAGTCTAGTCTGAGCTAGAAGCTTTGTGGACTGCTGCTTGTTACTTAGCTCGATGAGGAATTCAACAGACCTTTGGTTTTTGGCATTATCGATTTTCCTATTACGGCTTCAGATATTTTGTAATTAAGAACAGTGACTGCGATGCAAGAGGGTGGGCTGGACTGAGGGATTCCACGGCAAGAAATTAAGAGAAATTATCCGGCTCAGGAAAGGTTACCGATGGCAATGGGGAAAAGATACTTTGGTGCGGCCCCTTATCAGGGACCGATCACGTTTTTTTTTTCGGGGTGGGGGGGGGGGGTTGAAAATACCATATAGCATAATATAAACGCAGGGACGGGGGTGCTTTCTTCGCTCGGGTTACCCTGATACCGAGAGAGGTCCCGCAACTCCCCGCCTGGTAGACAGACAGGGAGCCCATCCACCAGAGCTTGACCGGGCTACGACGGCAACCGTTTGAGGTTACCAACCTTCACCGTAAAAACACATCACCACGGTAGGTTACAGCATATGTAGGAGGGCTCGGGGGCCACGGTGTGGCCAATACCGTCGCCAAGATTAATCAAGGTGCCCCGTGCGGGGGTAACATAATCATTCAGGAACTGAGCTAGATATTAAGGAAAACAGATAGTTGGAACTGCCATTTTCTTAATCGGTTTGATATAATCGCTTCAATTTAGACGAGTCTTTTTTTAGTGTTTGTTCCACTACCTTCTGACGTTGCGTAACGAAAAATGTGAGTTTTCAAAATGCTGTCTTTCGAACTTCAAACGGTATTCGAGGCTCCAACTTCGGTCTGTAAGTTAGAAAAAGCTAATTGATTGATAATAAAGAAAGTTGTATGCTGTCTTTTTTGTCGTTCTAAATATTTTGCCAGTTACCAACCGCAAGAGTTTTATGGCGTCTATTACATGGCTTCCTTAAATCATATGACGGAGTGCTGCAGCTGAATTTTCGCTGCCATCCTAGGTTATTAATGCCGGGTTGTTGCCTCATGATACATTTTATGCTTGTGGATTAATCTATATTTCACAACATATACAATGAAATCCTTAAAATGGGCAGGCTTGAATTTGTTGACTCTAGCACACCCTAAAAATAATTTCCCTCTGGGCTGTGCGAAAGCTGCATGTGCGTCTGCCTACTAAGGTGGGTTCTCAATAAGAATCTCCAAATGCAAGGCCGATCCCGATTTCTATAATAATGTGCGACAGCACGTTTTTACCTACTTCTGATTTCTTTCGTTCCCTGAAATTAACGAATCCTTCTTGTTTCACGCCAGGGGAGGTAAGTTCGCTTGTTCGCTGGCGAGCAGGGGTTGAGATTACACCACGCCATTGGTTTATTCCGTCTGAAGGCACAGAAAACCGATTCCTTCTGAATTATTTCAATCCCTTCGTTGCAGGCCATGGAGGTGACCACGGAGTGGTTATGTATGGCTAATGCGGGAGCGACGACAAGAGACAGCTTCAGTCTTATGACAGGAGCGCTTGCTGAAGACAGTGCTGTACATTACCTCTTAAATGTTTACTTTGAATGATCATTATGTGGTGTATTCGCAAGTACTATTAACGAGTTCCAAATTGGTATCCTTAATGCGCGAACTATCAGGGCACCTGTACTATCAGGTACGTCGACGTGGAAGGCTTCGGAATCATTTAGAACACCCCAGACGATGAAATCCCCACGCAGGCGATTTTGTTTTAGTGCGTATCACTTACGTGCCCGCTGCTGTGGTTTTACAGCGCCGTCGTCCCCCTTTTTGCAACTGGAGCGAACGATGGAGACACCGAACACAAACGAGATCCAAATGAGCAGGAAATGCGGAGAAGGAAATTATGGCGAAAGTATGAGGGGTACGGTGGCATGCCGAGACGGGGCGAGACATCTCCGGCGGCAACACGCGACGAGATAACCGAGAGAACGAAGAGGCCACCAAAGATAGAGCGAGCAGGAAGGCGGAGGATGAAGGAAGGAAGGAAGGATAATACAGTGCATGAAAGGCAGGGAGGTTAACCAGGTTATAGTCTGGTTGGCTACCCTACACATGGGAAGTGGGGAAGGAGGGATTTAAAGAGAAAGAAAGAGTATTGAAAATACAAGAATAGAGCTTGAGCAAGAAAAGAAAAATTAAAGATAACTACAAAAACAAAATGGGCGCTAATAAAGCCTAAACTGAAACGGTAAACTAACCAAATAACAAATGAACAACGGTGCACAGCGTCTCTACAATCGTTCAGACAGGCCTGTGTCCTTTAAGAACCGAAGTAGTGCTTTTGTGGCCTTTTCGGACTGTGATGGGCTACGTCTGTGACACAGAACAGTTTGCGCAGTTAATGGCTGGTTGTCGGGTTTCCGGAAAGCGGTTGACAGGTGCAGTCTCTGCGTTGCAAACCGGACACAGTGACACAAGAGGTGTTTTATTGTCTCGTCCGTGGCGCACACGTCACATGTAGGGCTGTCAGTCATGCCGATAGTGAATGAGTAAGCTTTAGTGAAAGCAACTCCAATCCACAGTCGGCACAGTAGGGTGGCATCTGAACGTGGCATGTTAGTGGGTAAGTGGCGCTGCAGGTCAGGGTCGAGCGAGTACAGGCGGGGGTTTGAAAACTGCGGCGTATTCCAAACGGTCAGCGTGATTTCGCGGGCGATGGAGCGCAGTGTCCTTGCTGCATCATGGCGCGACAACGGGATGTCGGCCAATTGGGCACTTTCATGGGAATGATGAGCCGCTTTGTTTGCACATTCATTCCCATAAATGCCGCAGTGGCTAGGGAGCCATTGAAAAATAATATTGTGTCCATGCCTTGTTAGGAAGTCATACGCTTGCCGAATCTCGGCCACAAGCTGTTCGTACGGGCCGCGGCGAAGAGCAGAGTGCAGACTCTGGAGAGCTGGCCTGGAGTCGCAAAGCAGAGCCCATTTTTGTGGTAATTCTTGCTTTAGGTACAGAAGAGCCTCGCGAATAGCTGTGAGTTCGGATGCAGTTGAGGTTGTTAAATTGGACACCTTGAATTGAATGTCTACCGATATGGCCAGCACAATTACAGCTCCCGCAGAACTGGAGTTCGCTACCGAGCCATCGGTGTATATATGAATCCGGTCTCTGTAGGCTTCATGTAAAAGGTGCATAGAGAGCTGTTGGAGACCTTGTGGTGGAACGTCCGATTTCTTGGTTATTCCGGGATGGTTAGGTGCACTTCTGGCTTCGAGAGGCACCAAAGGGGCGATGATGGTCGTGCCGCAGGTGCCGCAGGTGTGTATCCTGAGGGGAGGCTCTCGCAGTGAGCGGCGACTATCTTAGAAAAGGATGCCTGTGGTGTAGTTGACGGCAAGGATGCAAGGTGGTGATGAGGCAGCCGAGCGAGATGTCTAATGTGAGCCCGGAGTGCATCCACTGCCACGTAGGTCGTTATCGGATGGTCTCTTGCGGTGCATATGTTTGCCACTGTAGAGGCGCAACGCGGTAGACCAAGACACGTTCGGAGACCTCGGGCTTGCATCGCCTGAATTGCACGGAAGTTGGTTTTGCTTGTATTGGACAGAACGGGCAGGCTGTAACGTAGAACACCGAGAAATAGTGCATTGTAAAGATGTAGCATTGAGCGAATAGAAACGCCCCACGTCTTTCCAGCCAGAAATTTGAAAAGTTGGATAATTCCAGTAAGCCTTTTTTACAGAGATGAGATTTCTGCTGTCCATGATAAGTCCCCATCGATCACGATTTCAAGAAAGCGGTGACTCTTCACGTAAGAAATTGGGTGTCCATTTAAATAGATGTCATACTGCGACATTGTTTTACGAGTAAATGCCACCACGGCACACTTCAAGTTTCAAGTCCTTGTAAACGCAAGAATGCGCATGTGTGGGTCGCGGCTTTTTGAAGGCGTGCCCGAACCTGAGGACATGAAACTCCTGATGCCCAAATGCAAATATCATCAGCATACATATGTACAGTGGTTGGTATGGCTTTTTGAAGCCCGATCAATGTGAGATTGAACAATGTCGGGCTAAGAACACTGCCTTGTGGGACCCCCCGGAAAACGTAGTGTTGGGAGGTTGTGCCATCGGTGGTGTCAACAAAAAATGATCGTCCAGATAGAAAGCTTTGAATCCATCTGTACGTTCGGCCACCCACTCCCGCATCCTCCAGACTATCTAAAACGGCGTCATGTAGTACGTTGTCGTAAGCCCCTTTAATATCGAGAAACAGCGCTGCAGGAGCGATTTCTCGTGCTGCACCGATGTCACAAGGTCAATAACATTGTCGATGGAAGAACGGCCTCGCCGGAATCCAGCCATAGTGTTTGGGTAAATATTGTGGTGCTCAAGATACCACTCCAGACGGAGCGAAACCATTCTTTCAATTATGCCTATGCAACTTGCTAGGGCTATAGGGCGATACGACGCGAGGTCCAGCGGAGACTTGCCTGGTTTAAGGATTGGCACCAGACGGTTAGATTTCCACTTTTCAGGGACCGTGCCATCTTGCCAAGACTGGTTTATACGGCAAAGAAGGGTGTGACGGGCTCCTTGACCTAGGTGGCGCAGGGCGGCGTATGTGACACCGTCTGGCCCTGGTGAAGATGTACGTCGACACAGAGATAGTGCAGCGTCTAGCTTTTCCATTGAAAACAGCAGGTCCATGCGGGAGTCCCGTGAGGTTGGAGCAACGCGTATATCGTCTTGGCTCGGCAAAGATGGGCCCTGGGCGATTCTGCGACAAAAGTCCTCCGCAACCTCCACTTCCAGGCGTTTATGATAAAGCGCCAAGGCACTAAACGGGCGTCGTTGCTGCGTCGTGCTTCGTAGACCCCTAACAGTGTTCTAGATCTGAGACAAAGGCTTTCGGGGATCTAATTTTTCGCAGAATGACTTCCATCGTTCTGCTTGCACTGGGCTATACGACGTTGAAGTTTCTTTTGTGTACGGAAGTATGACGAAAGGCGCGATATATAGTGCACTGATGGCTCTAGTTGCGAATGTCAGGTGCTTCTCACGGTGTCATTGCCCCGCATCCCACTGTTTGATGACCCCATCACAGAGCTTCGCGGTTGAATGCGTTGCCTCTGCGGCTACGACTACAACTGGGCTAGCCACTTTATTCAGACCGCCCTAACGTACACCCGCCGTTTGTAGGCCCTGCACCACGACCACGGTAAGGATAGAACCAACTTGTCACGCGCACACAATCTTGAAAGTAAAGCCTAGATGCTAGGACCACTATTAATAAGGATTTGCGGAGCGGTTGGTGGTTGTTGATTTGATTTGCTTCGTCAAGATTTAGTACCATTGCCTAATAAGCTTTGGTTTTGCACTGTTTTATCTGTGGCGATGTCTAGTTTTAATTTTCTTTTGGTTTGATGAAGGTGTGTTGCCTGTTTAGCCTGCCTCTGTTTCTCGAGTCCATCTATCCCTTTCCGTCGAGTCATGTGACAGCAACAGGCTGTACCTATTCCAAGAACAGGCAAAATCATTTTTCTCAATTTCCGAGTTCTCAAATCACATTCGATATGCTAGGCTACGTGGTTATAATATTCAAACACAATTCCCGAGCACACAAATACCCGAGCACACAGTTTCTTTGCGATGCCTGTAGAAAAGATTTTCAAATCTGTTCGCCGAATTCTGGTGCTGCGGCGGGTTTGTGAACCCATACTTTCTTTTTGTCTGTTATACGCCCGATACTGTGAAATCAGTGCTACTTTTATGGTAACCTTAAAAAGATTAGATACTAAAAAATAATATTTTGTCTACAATCCTTCTATTGAAGTAGAGTGTGCTTATATGGGAAGGGCATTCGTTTGATTTGCGTACAGAGAAAAAATTATTCCACGACGTTTTTTAGAACGCATTTTTAAACTAGTCAAAACTATGTTGTATACCACACCGTCTCTCGATCCCTCTTTTCGCAGGACTGTGCCATAAAAGAGGTCCATACCATCTCTGTTGCCAACCTACTAACAGCTTATATCAGGAAAAGGCTTGGTTAAAGATATTGAAAGTCACAACCGAAAAGATGTGTCGCAAAAACATCGAAATAAAGTATGTTCTGAAAAACTTCTCTAGCTATGTTACGTGTATTTCTAACCTCTTAAGTCACGCAGCTCTTTCAGTTTCGTTGATTTCAGCCTTTGCAACGACTCGAAGAGACGTCAACACAGAACATGGCGGCAACTGCATGAACAGATACGAAAATCACCACGATGTGGCCTCGGAGGATATGGTGATCCTTTCCCACATTTTGTCGCGTGGATATCGGTTTTGAATTGTGCCAAACAATCCCCTGTTTGCGGTGTGTTGTAATCACCGTGCTCGTGCAATCTCCGAGTAAGGAATACGTTCCGTTTGTCTTAGATAGCCCATGATTAGAACACGACGGCGTAAACTCGCGTATCAAGGGCTCGCATGCTGGACGGCGCGAGACATCTTCGCTGAGACCCGACCTGCTGCCTTGCCTCTCCTTTTATCACTGTGCATAGTAAACAAGTGTATCACCGAACGGTACAATTTTCCTGCCTGCATATGGGTGCAATACTATGAAGAAAAAGCAGCAACCTGAAGAAAGAAACGTTAAGAAAGCTGTTCAACTCAAAATCTCCCATAAAAGTGCAATACTGCTCTCCAGGTACGTCTTACACTGACTAGCACGACTCTAAATGTCGGAAAAGAATGCAAACTATGAAATTCCCTCTGGTCCACAACGAGAAAGCCACTTTAAAGCCTGCTAACCGCCGCGTCATTTAAGTTTCGCCGTTTCAAATGACTGCGAAAATGCTGGTTAAGGAAGTATAGATACAGCAATACAACTTTCTTTTACATTGTACGCTGATTCATTGTGCGGTGACTGCACTTCAAATATGCGGTGTGCGTGAGACAAGCGGGCCATGCGGTATAAGTGTGAGGAGTTGCCTGGTTCCTGCCCTAAGTACAACCTGGGTTAAGGAACACATGCAGGAGACCATCGGCCGACTTACCATAATACACATGCACCTCCGACCGCCGGTGCAATCAGGAGCCGCCGCATATGCAAGTTGTACATGACCAAGGGCTTCCGCAGGCAGAAGATTGTTGGAGCCGCTGTAAAATTTAGTTTACCAATATCAAAGTCATTAATGGACAGCTGAAGTAAGCTTCAGACACCGGAGCTGGAAAATTCATGCTCGGCTTGGCGACTACCATGCTCATTCCCACTAATTTCTACCTCGTCTTCCCTCACGGCCGGGGGTCGATTGACAGACTCACAGCACAGGTCAGGTTCTGAAAATTGCAACAGACGTCGGAGACTCACGCAGACCTGCAAGCTTCCTGCAAGCGAGGAGCGTACCGAATAAACAGGCGCATAGCCAAAGCCAAAAGCGAACTAGTGGGAACCAGAAGGTACACAGACGGTCGAAGGTGCTGGTCCCAGCTGGTCTCGCTAGATGACAACAGCGTCCTTGGGTATTGTGCATGAACTTTTGCTTCAGCGAGCGCCTGTCTGTAAGACGGATGAGGTAGACCGGAGAGCGCTTCTCACACCTGCCCCGGCGCACGTTTCAAGCCTGCCTGGGGAGCAAGAGCAGCGCGAAGTTCCCGCTGGGGAACGAGCCTGCCTTGGGTGCCAAATCCTCAGATGACTCCATCAACTGTGCGTGCAGGCATGACCTCATTGTCAGCAACATGCACGCTGCTCAAGGGATCGACCCACCGCGGTGGCTCAGTGGCTAAGGCGTTGCGCTGCTGAGCACGAGGTCGCGGGTTCGATTCCCGGCCGCGGCGGCGGCCGCTTTTCTGATGTTAGCGAAAAGCAAAAACGCCCGTGTGTTTTTTTTATTTGGTTTTTGTTCGACATTTCGGCGCACGTTAAAGATACCCAGGTGGTCCAAAATTAATCCGGTACCCTCCACTACGGCGCGCCTCGTCCCCGGCGTTGCGTTCTGGCGGGTTAAACCGTGCACTCAATCAGTCAATGCTCCAGGGATTCTGCGTGTGGCTATTCTTCCAACAGATTGATCCCCTCTACAATGCCGACAAGTGCATCACAGATGCCCTGTTGCTGCCGAAGAAAAAGACCTGAAAATATGAATTTGAAGAACAGTAAAATTTAACCCAGACTTGTCTCCCTGGAGAAACCAAATCGGTGTGCCTATTTTTAGTAGCTGGACATTTCTCCGTCTTTGAGGTGCTGGCAACCAACTAACAAAATGTGGACTGTTTTCCTGGTTAGCACAACATCGACACACGTGGTCGCGTCAGCATTATGCCACTGCCAGCCTGAGTTACGCGGTTGGTCTATAAATAGCCGAACTTGGCTGCTTGATTTTGTGGTTGGCGGTAAAACATGTTGGTTGGCTATTTATTTCCAATTGGATGATTCTGTACACTGGCTTGAGACATTCTAAAATTTTAAAGAATATTGAAACACGTTTTAAAATACCAAGCACCCACTTTTAGGCTGACTCAGACAAAAGTAAATAAATCAGTCGCAGCAGAAATTTGGTGCAGGCTGGTTGGCTCATTATCTTGAAACAAGTCTAACTGCGCGCAAAAACGGTACGAAAAACGAGAAAAGCAGAGACACAGATGGTGGCTCATTTGCAGCTTGTTTATTTGGCTACTATTCAAGCAATTCTATTTCTAAGGACGTTTTCTGCTTCGTTTAAATTATATAATTTCAAACGGTGGTAATAGCAATTTTGCCCAGTTAAATGTTAAAAAACTACAGAAATCAATAAATTGTGAGCGCGAGTTCCGAAGCGCAGAAAATTATTTCATTCCCCATTATCATCATCAAACACACCGGATCGCATTTTTTAACGGCTTTGTCGTACGCCTTACCTCACCGCACGTGGTGGAGGTTGCTCCTCCGAAAGCAGACCCCTAAGGCAGACAGCTTCCCGTCCCGCTGGCACCTCCCCTGCTGCAGCCTATATAGTGTAAGTGCCAGCACACGAACACGAATCCCTTGAGGAGAATGAGGCGGCTCACGCCATTGCTGCTGTGTGCTTGTATAACTGGGCAGTTTTTCTCACGGGGCAATCATCCCATTTTCCACCTAACGCACCACTTCTCATGCGCTACACGGACAGCTTGGCGGACTACCGACACGAACAGGGAATTTTCCCCACCAACTCAGAAGGCATGAAGCAAGCATCTTCAAACGACCACAGAACAACATATATCCGCACCGCACCCTTCTTAAAGGGACACTGAAGTGATATGTAAACATTGCGGGATTACTAGCGCAAATGGTAGTCCGGAGTCCCCAGGCCATGTTTCGACCACTCTGGGCGCGTTTACGCGATTTTATTTAGTAGAAAAATTAATTCGAAAAAATGCTGTCCTCCTCTCTTTACGCTCTCCCATTTTCTGTGGCGTTTTCATGTGACGTCGGGAGGAGCCCAGCTCGCAATTGGCTGCGCTAATGCACGGCTCCCCAGCCTTCAGACAGAGTCAGTCGGCCCAGCGTTTCGTCCGCCGGCCGCCGACGGGTCGTCGCAATTCGTTCGCTCAGTTAAAACGAAGCCAGGACACGTTTGTTAATGAAGAATGTGCCTTTATTACTTGGTTAGTTTGTACACTGTATCTAGCTACAAGTCAAGGTCACTTCACACAAGCGCTGCGCAAGCGCACATGCGACGCTTCGCTGACTGGTACGCCAGTAGGAAAATATAAGGCCTCTTGAAGGCGGGAGAAGAGTCAGCGAAGTCAATATAGGTACTAAGGAAATAAAATCAACTGATATTTTTACCGTACAGCGTAAAACTAGGGTGCGGGAAGCACTTTTTCGCGCTGGGCGAACAAGCACAGTGGCCAGCAGCACGACTACGCATCTGCGAACGCTTTTCCGTCTGAGAAATGCAATTGCCAGACGTGAGATATTGTGGAAACTTGGGGATGCTTACTGCACAAGCGCAAAACAACAAACAGTCACCGAAGCTGCTTGGAATGCTCAAACTAAATAAAAGTGTAAACTGGTTATACATGATATATCATATATTTCGGAAGTCAGCCGCGCTCGTCTGTGGCCGAGTGGTTTGGAGCGCTAGGTATGTTATTATAAGTGTTTTTGCAAGTCACAAGTTCGAATCCCCGCGGGTACGTGCTTTTTTTTTTATAAGTTAACTTTCTCGTTTTCCGATATGTTTTCTATACTGATTTCACCTTTTTTTTTTGAGCCGCAACGTTCATTGTTCCACGAACTAGTTCACAGAACGCGCGCAGGCTGGCACTGGCGCGCTAGCGAGTTCTCGTTTGCGTGCTGTTGCTATAAGCACCGACTGCTTGAGGGCAGTGGGCACAGGCCTGAATCAACAGACCCTTGGCCTGGTGCGAACACGCTTTTTACGATACAGGCATGAGTGAGCCAAGCTCCAAATATGGGGGAAAAGCGCATGGCATTTGAGCGTCTGCGGGGACGCGGAGGGCGTTCATGCACTGCGTGAGCCTCTGCTAGTGAATGCTACGATTCCAAGCCGTCCTGGGAGGCTTATCTTATGCATTTTACAGCCGACAACATGGCAGAAGCGCGGTACGATGATTACTAAGATATTGAGAATGCCCATCCACAACGCCATCGGTTGTGTTTTTACAGAACCGAAACCGAAACTTGTTTGGTTGCTAACCTTGGGTATCGTCCTGGTGCGGCCGCCGCAAACCGCGCATGATAGTTTTTCTTCTTTCGCGCTTTGTACAATAATTACCGATTTGTCAACCTGATAAGTGATGAAAAGTGTGCCATTTTCAGCCACTCTACGCAGTGCAAGCAAAAACGGGAGCTTGACAAATTCACTTCAGTGTCCCTTTAATGCCATCTATCCAACAGACTACACCTGAAACTACTGTTAGGGCCCTGTACACTATACCACCAGGTGTGAGAGTTCCAGAAAACACCCGATCTGCAACCAATCACCAACCCATCTACTCAATAGTAGACAGCGCGGTTGACCAGCAAGTTCCGTAACGTTCCAGCTTTACCTGGTGAAAAGGGCCCGAGCAGCCACCCGCAGGGATGCCCTACACCAGGGGGGAGGGGGGCGTGTGAGGAGGGGCGCTCTAAGAATAGCACCAATTGTTCTCTTTAGAGCTTTTATGCATTCATTTCCGACAACCTTTTATCTTGCAACGCGGTACAGTTGCTACTATTTACTGCTTGAAATCTCATATCGTTCTATGATATGTTCGCGTACGTTTAGGGTATAAAAAAAGCTTACACTCTCTAAAATAAACCAGTTAGACATTTGCACGCATATGTATTTCGGAGCCTGTAGTCTATCGCCGCAATATACGACGGCCACAAAATAAAACGGACCAAGTAAGTGGTGCGGAAAAACTATTGGTGCGACTTCTTCGGGACCAGCGCCTGCTGCCGAGATAGGTGAGAGTGGTTGAGTGCGCATGCGGGTCCTTAGCTAGTCAGAGCGTGCAAGGCCTATTATGTACTTCGTAAATTATCCGTGAATTGCCCATGTTTTTTGCGTGAGCTAAATGTTAGCAATGTGCACGTAAACCTCTGACGACAGGCAGGGTAATTTGACGCTTTGCTTACCAAGATCACTACCAAACTATCAGGTATTGCAGATAACAGATATAAAAACACATGTCATGGGTTATAAAAATTACGAAGGCACCTAAACCTCGAAAAAAACAATTCTTCAGGTTAGAATTGGCGTTAAGACCACAAGGCGATAAACTAACGTTGCTCCAAAAGCGAGCGAAAGGTGTTCTTGTTTGTTGGGTTTAACGCGCCAACGCAACGCAGGCGATTAGGCGCGCCGTAGTGAAGGGCTCCGGATTAATTTTGACCACCTGGGGATCTTTCACGTGCGCCGAAATCTCGTACACACGGACGTTTTTGCTTTTCCCCTTCACCAGAAAAGCGGCCGCGCGGCCGGGAATCGAACCCGCGACCTCGTGCTCAGTGGTACAACGCCTTATCCACTGAGCCACCCCGGCGCGTGAGCGAAAGGCGTGCGTTAAGCAAAAGAACCCCACACTATCGCTTTTGCCGTATGTGTTTATTGGTTTATTTCAACCGGTTTTAGTAACAGAGTTCAGGTCTCAGCTTGAATGCAAGCTTTATTGCGTTGTCGCCTTCGCAGCCGTCACCGCTGCCACGCCATCGTCTGCTGCTATGTTTACAAGTTTATGGGGTGACTACAGAAAAAAAATTCCCCCGCATTTCCCCGAGGGGGAGAATGTGAAAGTGCGAATGCACGGTTGTCGGCCCGCTTGCGGCGCTTGCGCTCGGCCCCCGCAGCCCACCGCCTCGCCGCTTTCTCTTCCATCTCTTCCATCGGGTTTGTAGTATCACGTGTACACCACGCAGTTATCAAGCCGCTATAACGCCGCTGAGTCGCCAACGCACGCCGCTGACGACGTAGTTTGAATGCGTTAAAGATATAAGGCGCGTTACTCACACTGATATCAGCGTGGCTTCCGTGGCTTAGTCGGTAGCGCGTCGCGCTGCGGCCGCAAAGTCCTCGGATCGAAACCTGGCGCCGGATGCTGTTTCTTTTTTAAATGTAGAGGAGCACTGCGGACGCCGCCGACGCCGCCGCCGCCGCCGCCGCCGCCGGCGGTGGATGGTTTGGGGTCGCTTATAAAGAGCATTCGCTCTTAAAAGGCGGTCGTCTCAATCGCGGTTGTATGACGCGATAAGGACGGCAAAACGATATGCCTGAGTTTTAGCTGACTGCTTTTTACGGCCCGCTCCGATGCGTGGCGCGCTTGGCGTCGAACGGCATTAGAGAGTTTTAGCTAATCGTTTTCGACGGTCCGCTCTGGCAACGCAAGCGGAGCGTCAGCAGCAGGAATGCTTTTAGGTAACCGATAACCTTATCGCTCTCGAGCGTGGAGGATTTGCGCGGCTGGTCGTGGCCTCTGGGAATGTAAACCAGAAAGTCATCCAAACTAAAATACAAGAAACGCTTTTTCATCCACTGAAATAAAACAAAATACTTTTATCTCCATTTTTTTTCTTCGCCTATAATGTAGTCGCAAAAGCTAAACTGCGGTCACAGTTCATAAAACAAAAAACTGCTCAAGTTTGAATAGCCAAGTCAAGTCTGGCTGTTTTGGGGTCAGGAAAAATGGCTAGTATCTAGGGCAGGATCGCTCGGCCTCACAGCATTCACCAGGACCCGTTCCTTCTTGTCGCTCTGAAATGGGACGAGATCGTGGATCTTCTCTGCACGGAAGTGTTCTCCGCCGAACGACGAGGCACGCTTTCTTTTCACGGCTTGTTCGACAGCAATGCGATGGACGATGATGTGTTCCGCAGCCTTTTTCGCTTTGAAAAGAATGACGCCAGGCGACTGGAACGTGCCCTACTGCTCCCCGAGGTCATTTACATTGCACAGAGGGTCCCTGTGCCTGCGCATTAGGTACTGTGCCTTACTTTGCGCCGGCTGGCCTACCCCAACAGCTCTATGACCTCGAGCGTGCGTTTGGGCGGCACTATTCAGTGATTCTAGAGTTACGAACAAAGTGTTGGCCCACATCGACGATAGTTTCGCACACCTGCTTCATGACTTGAACAGCCATGTGTGGCTCGACCTCATCGCATTAGAAGCTTTTTCGCAGGTAAAAAACACTTTTACCGTTTTTTAGATTCGTATTTAACATGCTGTAGTTTGCCTGGCAGGCGGTGCATTCAAAGGGAGCGCCTCTCAATAATTGCTGTGCGTTTATTGACGGCACTGCACGTGCAATGTGCCGCCGGTCAAGAGATCAGAGGCCTTTCTTCTCCGGTAACAAGCGCGTCCACGCCTAAAATATCAAGCTATTATGTGTCACAATGGGATAATTTGCGAGCTTGATGGATCTTTTCCCGGTAGTCTTCATGACGCAGGTAAATACTCTTACCTGGAAGAAAACATGTATACCTGCAAGAGCCCCTCAAATGTACCAAAAATTACTATATTACTGTTGCGCCTTCTCTAGATCATGCCTCTTCTTTCATTTATACTTCCTATATACTCTGATTTATTGAAAATATTTTTGAGTCTCCTTTCATATCCCTGGACTAGAATAACATTTGGCGAGTTATTTCCTATTGGCACGCTGTTGCACGTGTCCCATTTTTTGCTGAATGTTTTTTTTTTCTGTGTAACTGGTAGTTCGCGGTTGTGACTTTTTACACCCTATAAGCTTTACAATGCCTACTCGTCAGAGCAATGCATGCAGCCCATAAACGGTTGTATTATTTCTGTTCGTGTATTCTATGCAATTATTTCAGCCAATGCAAACCAACTGCACGACCCCGAGAACAGGTTCTTATATCTTAGCTGGACTGCTTACCTTCAGTTCATTTTCCCTCTTTTTCAGCGATTCTTCGGGAAAGCGAACTGTATGGGAAGCTTGAAAAGCTGGTCCATGGGAGGAGCTACTGCCTTTATGGAGATCCAGCCTACTATTTAAGGCCCCTGTTGCTGAAACCCTACGGCGTAGTGCATCTGAACGAGCAGCAAGTCACTTTTAACAAGGGGATGAGCCGTGTTAGGCAGGCGGTTGAGTGGAGGTTTGGGAAAATTGCTGGGCTGTTTGCCTACCTGGATTTTGGAAAAACCAGAAGCTCTACCAGCAGAACTTAGCACGAATGAACAGGGTCAGCACCATTTTGGCAAACTGCCACACCTCCTTCTATGGATCCCAGGTTTCGCAATACTTTGAAGATGACCCACCCTACCTGGAGGACTACCTCACCATCGGGGTCAACTAGAAGGTACGTGGAAACTGAAGATGCTACTTTAGAAATATGCAGTTTCATTTCAGTCA
This sequence comes from Haemaphysalis longicornis, assembly GCA_013339765.2. Taxonomy (NCBI): domain Eukaryota; kingdom Metazoa; phylum Arthropoda; class Arachnida; order Ixodida; family Ixodidae; genus Haemaphysalis; species Haemaphysalis longicornis. Next base: position 5,191,599 of record CM023453.1, read on the forward strand.
TAAAAGTAGTCCTATAAAGGCCTCCAATTTGGCCAAATATATTGCAATGAACTTACTGCAGCAATAGACGAAAATGAAGATTAAGTACACCAATTTCGCAAAATATAATGCCATTTCACAGAAAGTATAAACATGGAAGCAGTTACACCCGCAACAAAGATTAGATTAACAAGAGGCGACATCTTATCACTCACACTTTCAAAAGAGCAACTCAGGTTCTCTTAACAAGTTCCTCAACCCTTTTTTCTTGGTCCTCAAACAGTTTGTTCACCTCCTGGATTATTTGCTTGTGTTCCTGGGTCCTGGAAGACGCCTCCATCTGGAATTTCTTCTCCTCGAGCATTAATTTTTTTTCGTCTAGGGCAAGCCGTTCCTCGTCATGCGCCGTCCTTCGCTCTTGGAGGTCCAGTTCACGCTGCTTGATTGTAACCTCATTCACCTCACGCTTTTGGAGGAGCATCATACCAAAGTCCTTCAATGCTTTTCTGGTCGAAACTCCGCCGTAACGCTATGGGAGCAGTTTGCTATGTCGCCGAACGAGGCGGCGCTGAGTGCATAGTGGGGGACAGACGAAACCTGCGCGCTGCGTCGGCGAGGCTGCACTCCCACGGAATTCGGTAGTATCGGCGCGTTGTTTTCTGATTTTTAAGTTACCAGTTGATGTGACGCCTTTGGTAATATTGTGCGAGGACACTGGACGGAAATGCCCAAGACTTGTTGCGTACCGGGATGCCGTTCCGGCTACAGAGGTACGAGCGAAAAGGTCTCGTTGTTCTGCTTGACAAGTGACGCCGATAAGCGCGAGCAGTGGAAACGTGCAATACCGCGACAGGAAGCCGGCGGCTTTTCTTTTGACTCGCAGCAAGTCTGTGTCTACGAAAAACATTTTGACACTGCGGACGTTGTTTGGAACGACACTTTTTTGGTGAAAGGAGACGTCGTCTCTTTGCGAGGTGAGAAACCCAAGCTACGGCCCGACGCCGTTCCAAGGCGCTTCGACGGGCTGCCGGCGTATTTGAGCAAGCCGAAGCCGCGATCCCGTTCAACGAGGGTATGCTTTCTAGCTTATTGCGGAACACAAGTTCGCTCCTTTCTTTCAGAACTTTAAGTTGCCCTTGAGTACGTGACATCGCTGCGCTGTCTGTTGTTTATGCTTTTATAGCTTATTGTGTGAAAATGTTTTCTGCTATAAACCGTATTGTTTTAGAAACACTCCATCATCATTGAGGACATGACGATATGTATTGAAATATTCCCTTCGTGGCATTATTGACTCGTTAGCTTGACAACATGTAGTGTATTTTGACCAATGTGAAGTAGTCAGCTGAATAAATCAGTGGTGGAGCGGCAGCATCATGCTCATAAACACGTGTGCTTTTTTTTAGAGACTTTGAAACACTGCTTCATTTCAGTAGGTCAAGCATCCCCGGTCAAGTATCTTCATAGCTATGCCTTGCGAGTATAGTCGATCATAGCAAAACGCCCTGTTAAACTAGCATGCAACATCGAAGTGGTAGTTGGATTTTGCTCGGAGGGTGGGAAATTTCTGGGAAAGCAACGCATTAGGAAATTGGAGCTTCTCGAATGACCTTGAGTGGCTGCACAATATTGCGCGAGATGCACTTTTCCTCGTTCTGTGCCTATGTAACGTTACTCTGTTGAATGAACCAACTAGCCCAACAGCAAGTTTTGTTACCCTGTTGAAGTTCTATGAAAACGAACACAAGGTAGCCGCGAACTCGAACTTAAACTTGGTTAGAATCCTAGAGATGGGCATTTATTAATGCGACGAAAGCTTCATCGCTCGCACTTTGAAGCTTTGCTGAAGCTCTATGTAATGAGCGCACAGGAATGAGGTCAACTGTAACAAACTAAACACACGAAATTTATAGCTTTAGCTTCGGTACCGCAGCCGCGGCGATCATCGCCGGCGTAGACGGCGGATTGCGTAGCGCGATCGGCGTCGCCGCGGGGGCTCACTGCGCGTATCATATTTGCGAATTTCTAAATCTGTGGCTTCGCCAAAGTCGCAAAACCAACTAGATAACCTTCGCTTAAACAAAGCACAATTTTACGCTGCCCTGCACGAGATGAAAGAACTGTCGCAACAACAGGTACATTCATAACTGCTGCGGCACGACTGGCTCCATCAAAGCGTTGATATCATGCAAAGGTAAGTGAAGAAAACCTTTTCACACGCGAGTGCAGCAACCACATTGTACGTCAAGCTAAATATGAATGATAGCAGAATATTTTATGGGCTATCAACAACTGCCGCGAACGGTTACAAGCTTCGGCAGAATGCTTGCGCGCGGGTGGGGCGGGCATGAAATGCCCCCGCGCTGACAGCGGCTACCCTAGCGGCAACTTTTGTCTTGTATGAAACGGGAGCCGGAGGTTTTGTGACCAGAAAAGCATTGAAGGACTCTGATCATACCAAGCGTTTGTAGCCCTCGAAGCCCTGCGAGGCACAAACATGGCAAATATACTTGTTTTCTGGGCTTTTAAATAAAATGCAACCAATATCACGAGGTCACTTGTGCTCAATTTAATTTATGACCATAACACGCACAATGCGAAAACGCATAAGACTGATTTTCTGAATATATATCAAGTCGCATGCGGTAAAAGGTGCAGAAAAATAACTCAAGCAATATATCCAGCTCCAATAGTATGGCAAGACAATATGCTTCGCACAGTTTATTTTACGCTTGCAAATAGGTGATTTATCTTGTTCGGCATCCCACCACTTGGCACGCTTTGTGTGGTAGGTCGCTTTCGTGGTGGTTGCCGTGCAGAGTTCGGAACCGCGGTGTCTGCAGACGGGGTGGTACCGCTCGCCGTGACTTCAGTTTAACCTGACTCTACAGCCTCCTGGCTGGCTGGTGGCGCTTCACCCTGATCCGGTGACGGTGCACTTGGCTCGTGCGAATTGCGCATGTCAAGCAGCAGCTCGCTGACACCAGATGAGTATTCTGCATGAAATGCGGGAGCGGTAACACGCGAAACTAAAACCTACGATCATGGTGAGAAATTTTTGCCGCAACAAAAATTAAGTGCGAGAACTTTCTAAACAAGTGCAAAATATGTAACTACGCAGCGTCGCAAGTACCAAAACAAGAGCTACAAGCACGTGATGACAAGAGTGAGGTGAGGGTGAAAAATAAATGTGTAGCAAATGAAAGCCATCCAGCCTCTTTTCAGTAAAAGGATGGACCAGGGGGAGCAGTCCATGCGGTGTATATTCGATTAAATTCACACGCAGGAGTACAGCCAAATAAACGTGTACACATAAACTACACTTACCTCTGATCTGCTAGCTGTCACAGGGCTGGGCGGATTCTCTCGTCACTAACGACACTGTGGCCACGGTGGCTTCTTCTGTAGGTTGTGCAAACACCGCAGCTGGTCTTTTCCAACTATGCTGTCTCATCGCCGCCGGGACGGGCACAGTGGGCAGCGCGGCATCCCTCGTTTGTTGCGCCAACAGGAGCTCGGTTGGTTTTAAGTGCAATGCACTTCTTAAGCGACCCTGAACCTGCGTCCACCGGCGATGTCCGCGCACGTGGAGATGGGCGCGCGCAGCCTGGCCGCTGACATGGCACATACCCACGTGGGGGATTGGCCAGGAATCTCCTCGTCTTCCTTGGCAACGGGGGGAGATGGGCGCGCGCTGCCTGGCCGCTGACATGGCACATACCCACGTGGGGGATTGGCCAAGAATCGGGCGTGAGAAGGGCTAATGCACCTGCTTAAAGGAGTACTGACACGAAATTTCAAAGCTGAGATCCGCTCTAGCAATCAAGTACAACGACAACACAAATAGGTGTCTGTGAATAAATGCATCTTCTTTCTTTCTTTGTAGTTGTGTGTGTGTGTGATCTCTCTTTCGCGAACATTACCGAACCGCGCAAATTCAACTCGTGCATTCGCACTTTCACATTCTTCCCTCGGGGAAATGCGGGGAATTTTTTCTTTGGGCCGTAGGTTTCCCCTTCCTCGGCTGTGTTCTCGGGATGGTTCTCGGCGCGTAGGAAAATTCCCGAGCAAGGTCTGATACATCTTGTAGTAGTCGCTCTTTCTCCCCGCATTGCTCTTCAGTGCCAGATCTGTACAAACCAGAACGGAAGCGCTTGAGGTGGGTGCTGCACGGCGGGCCGCATATGCATGCTGTCATCACTGCGAGTATGCACCTATCGCAAAACCACGGAATGAAGCTGGGGAAACGGCAACATGAGCAATGAAACTTACATCCTGAGGTACACCCTGTCGTTTCGACGGAAGTACCGGATGAGCAGGTCCAACCTCTCTCGGATGGAACGAATTGTGAAGGCTCGCGCGACAAGCTGTTGCACATTAGCCAAAAATTCGTCCCACCTTTGCGTTTGCTCGAACGGATTAGCCACCAAGACCTCTTTCAGGAGCGCTATATCTTCATCTACTCGCAACCGCTGTCGCCGTTTTGTCGCTGCCGTCTCAGCAAGTATTCTCGGTACTGCAGTAATAGCGCTCGCCTCGCTAGGAGCAGCCATCTTGAAACCGCGCACAGGAGCGCGAGCTGCCGTGACGGCGCCTGCGGAGCGGGGCCGCGCTCCGGTAACGCCACTGGCGCCGCACCGCGCCGCGCATGCGCACTGGCACTCCCGCTTGCTATCGGGGCGGAGCGGAGGGTGGAAAATGGTCAACTAAAACTCTCCATTGGCGGTGAGTTCGACCACGAGCGGCACTACGAAACGCGCCTCCGTGACGTCGGCTTAGGGATTCTCCCGTTTGTCGTCTGCTTCGCTCGGGCTCGCTCTCCCTGTAGTTTCTTTGCGCGTGGTTGACTTTAATGCTTGTCCACGCGATATTTTGTTTGCGCGTAACTTTTTATCATATCAATACTTAAAATCACGTACAGTAGCTCAGGGCGTGATTTAAAGTGCAGTTTGTGTGTGTCCGTGTATGAATTAATGGATGTCAAGAAGGTGTGTCAACTCTCTCGTTTTGCCTCACGGCGCGCACGTTTTCCGAACGCCTTGGGCCGTTTGAACAAAATAAGGTTACCAGACGTGGGGTACCGTTGCGCCCCTGTTGCTATTGCCCCCCTGCACTGACCTTGAAAGTACCTCTGGTAATGCATGCCCCAGCACGACCACTTTAGCCGGAACCGCAGCAGGCACCTCCAGCAGGGGCAGGTGGCTCAGGGCATCAGCAGGTGCCATGTCCGTTTCCGGGCGGTAGACAAGCTGGTAGCTGTATGCCGCAAGCCTCAAGGTCCGGCGCAATACTGGAGGTGATGCCGGCCCAGGAACATCCTTGTCAGGCCCAAGCAGTATCTTGTGGTCAGTGACCGCCTCGAATTTTCGGCCACACAGGTACTGGTGGAAACATGAGTGTCAGGCCTTCCTTGTCAGGCTGGCTGTATCTGCTCTCCAGCATAAAGCCGACGCGAAGCAAACGACATAGCGCGTTCTTGGCATTCTAGTGCCGTTGTTCTAGGACAGCCGTCCCGCCGCTCGGTGAGGCATCTACGTTTAGGGACGACAGGTTTGGTAGAATCGAAATTTACCAGCACTGGAGTGGAGTGGAGCCTTCGTGATTAGCTTCTTGCTGCGCTTTAAGGCCATGTCCTGCACCTTCTCCAAGGCCCACTGCTGTGCATGTCGAAGCAGAAGATGAAGTGGCTGTAGATGTGCCGACAGATTCGGCGGGACACTTCTGTAGAAGGTGATAAGGCCAACCCGAGTGAACGCAAGCACATCTTGTAGACGTATAAAAACTGTCTTGTTTTGCTGTTGAATACATCATTATTTTATATTAGCACAGCTACCACACGTCTATACATCTTGGCAGGGCCTCCAAACTGTCCACGTACACCTGATCGAGATTTTTATAGACATTGTCAAGACGCGATATAGCCATCCTGTAGCTTCGCTAACACGGCATTATGCCTGAGCTGCAACACATCTAGCTAGATACTTTTGACGACATCTCTCAGACTGCTAAAAATTGCAAGACTTGCACGACGAGTATTAGACACCTCATAGCTATCTAGGCTGAAAGCAACAGAACATTTATTCTCTATTTTCACATTCTAAAAAATATTGCATAGCACTTTACGAGACTTCTAAGAGTGCTAGATAGAGGAATAATGTCTTGTGAAGATGTTTTCTAGTAGTTGTGGAGACAAAAACCTCTCACTGCAATTTACACTAGCGTAGTCATCTTGCAATCAGCTTATCAAGATGTCATCAAGACAGCTGTTATTGCTCTATTCCTCTTTTACGCTAAGACATACATAGGAATGCGGTTGTCAGTAATAAAATAGTGCACCTGGTTACATTTAAAATATTTGAAATTGCATGGATTGGACAGCACAATTTCATTTCAATGCATTTCCTTTCCGAACACAGTGGATGACCGAAAGTTGCCGTGGTATGACAGGCTCGTTAACCAATTCGGCCAGTATGCGCCGAAAACATTCGGGCCTTAAGGAATGTGCCTCTATTTTGTTAGTTCATAGAGCATAATGAACTTCGTGAGGTCAACGAAGCGAAAGTACCTTCACATTATGTATGCAATCAGTATTTCGCGGCGACGCTTCGTTGACTTCGCTTAACTGAAGCTGCATATGCGTACACGACTGGCAGACTTGCAGAAAATGTCAGGCGCGTGAAGTCCAGAAGAAGAATAATACAACTTTTATTCCAGAAAACAAAAACCAGGAGCAACCAAAGTTTTTTTCGTAAAGCGCAAAGCAAAAGTACAAAGAAATGTTTATCGACTGGTTGGCACCCGATCTGCTCGCGAGCTAGAATTTCCGATCGTATTTCCTGGCTTAATATGCAACGCAGTCTGGGTATCAGGTATTCCTTGAGGCGGGGGGGGGGGGGGGTCAAGAGACACTCACTGGACAAGCGCTATTCAAATAATGATCAGTTTGTGTAAGCTTTGCGTCCGTGGCATTCCAGTAGGCTAACTTGCTGTGCCGTGTCCAAGTGGTCTAGAGCGCCCGAAACAGCGCACGTCTCGAATGTGGTGGTTGGAACCCTTTTGGCGATATTATTTTGTTCATTTTTGTCCTGGCATGCTTGCGAGAAGTGGTGCTTTTTTTCCTTTGTAATCTTCACACAGCCCCCCCCCCCCTGCTGGGAAATGCACCGTTCCAAATGATGAGGATCTTGCGAGTTCAGTAAAAGTGTAGTTCCTCTGCACCACACGTCGCCTGTGTTATTGCCCCTGTTTAAAAGTAATGAACCAAGGCCAACTTTTCAAACTGACAGTTCTTTTAACGAAGAAAGTGTAATCGTGCTACTAGGAAGAACAAGTGCGGTTACAAATAAAACTGCACCACAAAAATCAATTTTCTGAGATTCAATGGAAGTGTTTTGGCTCGTTGGCTTACACTTCCTACAAAAACAACGCTCAAGATGGGACACAAAGAAAAAGGCAACACACACATGGCTCTGACTAAAAGCAAAGTGTATTTGCCTCTCAGCAATATAAACGAAAAGGTTACACAAAGATAAGGAAAAAGAATACAGATACCTAAAACATTCCCAAAAAACATATATAGACATTATTCGTCATCGTAATACCAGTTCGACCATTTTTCTTCTAAACGATAAAGCTCAGTCTTCAATAAACGCTATCTCCTTTGGGGACAGCGTTTATGTTTTTGGGAATGAACGCTATCTCCTTTGGAGACAGCGTTTATGTTTCTGGGAATGTCTTCGGTATCTGTTTCTTTCCCCTTTATCTTTGTGGAACCATTTTGTTTACACTGCTGAGAGGCAAATAAACACTTTGTTGGTACTCAGAGCTATGTGTGTGTTGCCTCTGAGTCCTGTCTTAAACGCTGTTTTTGTATGAATTCTGAGATACCATGAGACTTCAATTGCTAAGGGCCGCTTGCTTAGGTCAAAACGCTCTCAAAAGTAATCTGCACGTGTGTTTATTTTCGTGATAAGAACCAGAAAAAAGTGCGTCCTAATTGAACAAATATGCAGCCACGTAAAATATTTCGTATTGTTTAAATCGACATGCCAGCATCAAGCAATGATTTCTATAGGGCTGCAATAAGTGCCTGCGTTTATGCTGCTCTCTGACATGTGGCCATGTCCCCCTCCCCTCTCTTTTGAGAGCTGAAAAAAAAGATATGAGAACCTCGCTTCCACAGCCTCAGATGGCTATCTGAGGCTGTGGAAGCGAGGTTCTCATATCTTTTTTTTGGCAGTACCCGCCGGTACTGCCACTTGCTCCGGTGCAAAAAGAAAAAAGCTTCGCACGCTTGCTCAGATGTTCCCACATTGAAAACTTACGTCTTCCAGCACAGTTATTCCCTTTGAAGCTTTAGGCTGGCTATACAGTTAGGCTGGCTAAACGCAGGCCTGATCCCCCTTCCGCTGCAGTGGCAGCCCACTTGCATCCCTGCCATATCGCTTCTCGGCAGTGCAACCAGAGGCCACCACAGCGCAATAAAAAAGGCGGATTGCCATCCAGTTATATAAGCGAACTTTCCCTGCCGATAATTCATTTTTAATTTTCAACTCCAACACCAGTCCTTACTTTTGACGGCACCATAAACACAACTGAGGGGTCTAACCATGTGCCACCTTAAAGCAACAACCTGTTTAGCTCGCTCGCAAGATAGGGCTGATTAATGATTGGCTGAGTGCATGATTTAAGTGGCCCATGGGCAAGGTACGAGGACCTCCGTAGTGCCTGTTCCACACCCCACCTTGCCATACGAATTCATTCAAGAGAACAATGGCCATTCACCGGTGTCTTCACACCCTAACAAATGTTTCATGTGCCCCAGCATTCGTGCAAGAAGAGCTATTGCATATGCATCTGCTGCAAAGGAGGTTTCAACCCTTTAAGGCACAGGGTAATCCCTTTCCTTCTCATGCATTTTGGCCATTTTTAGGTACATATTTCTCGGCATTTAATAAAGGTATCACAGAATGTATATATCATTTTCTTTCAAATTTTGTGCTTTTTAAACGTAGCAGAATTAGAAACATCCACCAAAATTCGATTTTTACAATTTTTTGTCCGTTGGTGCCCACATTTTGGCATTTACTATTAAAATATGTTTAACAAAAATTGTTGCCTGCATATTTTCAATTCTGGTACGGTAGGTGCTACAAGTAATGTTCATGACAGGAAAAAAATTCAGCTCGTTTTCCTCGAAGATATAGTAAATAATGGTACCGATGTAATATTGAACACTGTGTTGCGATAATCGAGTTTAAAGTAATAAAGGTAGGAAAAACAGTACTTCTTTGCCAAAAACACCACTGGAGCAATTTATTTGAAAAGCACAAGTTTTGTAATTACCGTCGAAGTCATTGTCTTTGCTTTTCAGCCTGTCGTCTGTCCTGCGTTGCTTATTTTGTGCACCATCGTACAGCTCTGTTCGCAAAGTATTTTCGCTTGTTTTCAACCTCTTTCAGCCACTTGATGGTGGTGTTGTGCCCAGGCTTTGATCCGAATCATTTCAAAATGCTGCTTGTGCGTTTGCCATCGTAATTGAATGAAAGAACGACATTCAATGTTGCAATCTTGGTGTGAAGCCCAACAAAGACTTTTTTTCGAGCGCGGCTCTGAAGGACAACTGTGGAAAAACATGCAGCATTGTCTTTGGATTTGCCCTAGCTGAGAAATCAACTACGCAATAATTGCTAAGCAGCTCCTTATTACAGCTGGTTAGAAAAAACCGTTTTGATCAGGAACTGGAAGTTTCTTGAAAAAAATGACAATAAACATGGGAACATTCTTAAAGAGGATGCGGTCACTTGCTATTAGCGTACGGAAAAACTGTTTTTGAGCGAGAAATACGACTTTCTAGAAAAGTGTGAATTTAGCAAAGGTGCACAAGGAACTGAATTTCCTTAATTGCGTAGAAAAAAAGTCACTTTTTTTAAATTTTGCCACTCTTACGCTGTGCCCGTATCGCCGCGGCACTCACCTGAAGCAGGAAGCCATCTGTGGGTCCAGATATCTGCCATCGTCAGGTATACCTGTTTGTATTGTGCCTTTTCTTATCGCTGAAAGTCTGGTGACAGGCTCGATGCACATGACATGGGCTGGAACTTGCAAGAGATGTTGGCGACTGAGACGAGACTTGCAAGATTCATGCAACTGAGGAGCCTACTAAGAGAAACAGCGCATGGTGAAAGCCCAGGAACAGTTGGCCACCAAAAGCAAATTAGACGGGCGCTGGTACCAACTGCGGGCCGTGTCACTGCAAGAGAACAATGTTCTGAAGTGATCTACATAGACCGACTCCTGCGAGGGTGTTTATGAGACTGATTAGGTGTCTCGGAGAGCGCTGCACCAAAAAGAAGCTGCGGAACGCCGTCACCTTGAATGCCAAGTTCCCGTGAGGCCATGAACTCTGCGAAATGCCATAGAATTCAATTACGTCCCCACAAGTTTCTAAATTTACTGCAAAAACAACTTTGTCAATTATAAGGTTCTGAAATACACATTTTTTGCAGAATATACTGTAGAAAATCCTGTTCTACTGAAAGAAATTTACTCTTTCGTCGTTTTATCAGGCCACCTAGTCGTAACAGCCCAAGAGCTATATCTGGCCACTGCACCATTCAGAATGCGTGGGTCCTGAAACTGATTAAGAGTGACATTCCTATGCATCTCGTCTCCCATTATAACTACGCCACAGCAGACACAGTCTTTCCAGATGTTCAAGTTAGGAAGTACAATCCTTAGTTCGAGCCTCCAGTTTACCAATACTCATTGGTACTCGATACGGATAACCTGCTTAAAACCACTCACCTGAACTATAGTTTCTTAGAAAAAATGGAGAGCCAGCATTGAACTGATCTTTGTGTAAGTTCAACTCCAGATTCAGTCTCCAGTAGAACACCCATGCAGGAGTTTGGTCTTACTCTCAGTTGAATACAAAATTTAATTTGACAGGCATAAAGGAAAAGGGAATAGACCCTATGCAAAATGCGCCCCGCCATCTCACGTCGACTCCGGTAACTAGGTCCGCCATTTTGGTACGGTCGTTTGAAACCGAAACCAATTAGCAAAACATAGAAGGCGGGCATTGACCGCTCTTGGTGATGGACTACAATGCCGGAGCATTGCTTCGTGCCGCAGTGCACGCAATGCGGAAATACCGGTCCAAATGGAGAAAAGGTACGTGAAGTTCCACGCTTTTGAACGAACTTTCTGACGCGAACTATGCCGGCGCGAACAACCTTTGTGACACGCTGGGCGCGGTGCGCTGGGAGCGAATATTTGTCGCTGGTTCGCTAAGCGCGGGATTCCGTAGTCGCCGTCCGGATGAAAAATACAGCTGCGTTGGAGTTCTGTGGTCCAGCCTTTGTATTCGAAATGAAGCCTGAGCGTGCGCCCCTATTCATGCGACTGAATGACAGCGGCGCTCGACCGGGAAAACAGTACCACACGTTGCCAAAATTAGGCTGTTTCTTTACTCGTCCCTGTGGCTCTGCGCCCGCTTCATTTCATTGTTAAATGGTACCGCTTAGCCCCTACACGAGCCTTTATCTTACCTAGGGCTGTACACTTTTCTTGCCGCACTACGCCGTCACGGCGCGGTTGAAAATTTCCTCTGTGGCGGGCGCACATGGTATGTATGGGAGTGTGTTGTTGGTTTCTTTTACGTTGCATTTAGCCGCGTGTCGTTGCAGAAGTGGCGTACACTGTTTTATGATGATCTAACGGTGGAAAATTCGAGCTTTTGCACTTGGTTCCCGATTTGCCGGGCTGAAAGGTTTGTTGTTACGTCAAGTTAACTTGGTGCCCATTGTCATTTCAGCCACGATGTATTTACTGTCGAATATTTTGCGACTAAAATACACACTCACTCCTCTAGTTTGTCACATGCTGCATGCATGCCTCCGACGTAATGATAGTGGCCATTGATGTAGGTAGCTGAGACAATTTTCAAGTTTTATTCAAAAAGAAAAAAGAAAACGGCCAGAGTTGCTTCAGGCCGCCACGCATCAGCTTGAGTGCTTTTGCATTTTTTGTATCCACAGTGAAAATCCCAGTAAATTAAACTACTTCGCTGATTTATAGCGCGGCAGTATAGCAAACTGTGGATATAAATGGAACAAAGGGAAGCATTCGCGCACCCCTGCATGCCGCGGTCTAGTAAACACGACGTTGCCCAGCCTCTGCGTGCTCGCGAGATGACCACGGCGAAATGTGGCATGAATGCTTGCTGGTAGCTCATAGGTGACCCTTCAGGTGCCATGCCAGTCCTTGTTTCTGTCACTGTGGGGGGTGAGGCCAGCACAACTGGGGCAAAAAACCCATTCCCAAGGCTACCAAGTTTTCTCCCAAGCGCCTGCACGGCACTTTGTTGCTGCTCGCATTGCTCCTGTACTCGACGTGCATCGAACAGACGCATTGGCAAGGGAAGGGAGGGGCCATTTTCTCGCGGGCTTCTCCAGTCAATGTCTTGGACACTCGCTGGCTTGATGCCCTGCTGTCTCGGACGTCCCCACTGTTGTGGCAGCTCAGTGCACGCAAGCTCCGGTGGCGCCTCTTAAAACCTTCGGCTTGCAAGAGGGCGAGTAGGTGCACAGCAGCCAGGATGTGACTCCATGCTCCACTGCAACCCGCCGGGCACTCGCACGCTGCCTCACAATCGCCCCACTGTCCGTCTCAAAGGTGAGGCACACAACATAGGGCCGGCCACTTTTCTTCTGGGAGCGAAAGCAGCTGCTGAGCACATGGATGAGGCCCAACCTGCAAGAACAGAGAGAGTAACAGTAAATAGCACTCATGGAAGAACAGGACTAGTCCGATACAGTTTATGGTAAAGGGGCAGAGCAGAAGGAAGTGGCTGCAAGGAGCAGACTCAAAATGACCAGATTTTGTGTCATGCTTAACAATGTTGCAAGGGCAATAATCTAGACCTCAAACAGCAATGATGTCAAAATTGTTTGTCAAGTTCGAGCGTGCAAGTATCTCTGCATGCTTTGTTAATGCATTTTCAAGAGAAGGAAGTTTAACATTTAAAAACCTCACCGTGGTAATAATGATACCAGTACCCGCATAATCGTGTTCGTCATAACTTAAGCAAGCAATATATGATTATCTGGAACTCACTTCCAGAACCTTTCGAGATAAACAGGTAAACATTCGGGCTATACCGATGACCAATCGAATTAAAAAAAAAATTTCTAGTTGACTGAGTTCGCTAACGAGGTTTTACTGTATATTCGTGCACACCAAAAACATGCGCTTTAGAAACAAACACAACCACCCCACCCAAAAAAGGAGAAGAAGACACACAAACAGATTTTTGCGGCAGAACATGCGCAATAAATAATGAAAACACACACAAAAAAAAAATTCAAGGCGTATGTGCGCTTTTGTAGTTGACTTCGCCGCCAAAGCGCGATTGCTTGCGGCAAACGCGCGGGCGGACGACCGTCACGGAAAACGGCCGCAACCTTTCCGTAAACATCTTCGCCAAAAATCATCTCGTAAATTCGATGTACAGCATTTGAAAATACCTAATCCACCCACTAGCGGTACGGTCTGGCGATTGTCGCTTTCCTCTTTCAGGGTTACTGCAACAGGGTCGCCGCTACGCATTTGCATGGTAAACAACGGTGAACAAAGTGCTATACAAATGCTCATACCGGTTAACTCGCGTCAAGTAAAAAACAAAGAAGGATTTACTTACTGCAAGTCGCACGTGTTTGTCCGCACCGATGAAGGCGAGCAATGCGCCTCGGTGGCTAGGCGGCATGCCCTGCTCCGCTGCCGCTCGGATGGGTCTTTGGCGCGGCACCCCGAGTGGTATGAGTCTTCAGGCACAGTCGGCAGCGCAGACAAGTCCTTCGTCCACAATCCGCGGTCGGGAGCCGGAAAACGCCGTCCAGTTTGAGCCATACCGCGTTACCGTCACCTACTCTTCCGCAGTAAACAATACAAGACTTCCCGATCAGCGCCCGTCCCAATATGGCCGACGGTCTCGTTTACATCAGTGTTGCTAGATCACCAAGCAATTTCGCATAAGGTCTATTGATCAGAGTAAGTTCTCTCAGTGCCGTACGACTTCTCAGACCATCCTCTAGAACAGCATCGCACGTCTTTCTTTTTGTGGTGCATGTGACCACTGTACAATACGTGGTTAACAATACTAAAGGTGCATCTTTAGTTCGCGTGAAAAAAAGCTCTTCAGCATAGATCATGACAAATCGTGTGGCATCATTCAGCGCGTGGAAATAATCAACCTCATTTCTGTGTAAGACCGACGTAAATTTCAAAATCGGTAGTACTCTATGGTGCACTGAACAAGCTATAAAATTTATATGTGAATAAAGTCACCAGGGGCCTAATTCTAGTTTTATTTTATTCAAGCATTTCTTTCCATTCTTTCCTGCAGCAGCAGATCCCGCGATGTTCGCACGAAGATGGCCATCTCAACGAAAGCCGGAACTCCTCGCATTGAGCTGTTTCATCGGGACACTTGGACACCAATGGCATGCCTTGACACCGAGATGGTAGTGAACAATAGGAGTCCATGGCTAAAAAATTCTTGATTTATTTTTCACAGGATACTTAAAATAAAATTTTTACTGATATTTTATATAGCTATTTTGTGAATGTTCTGAGTGCTCCTAGCATAAAATATCCTTTCGTAACATTCAAGTTCGATGCATTGCTAAAAGAGCCGATATTATCCGGACCGACGTTTATGTCATTCAAAGTTTCGTTTTGCTTGCGAGAGCATGAAATGGCAAAGGGAAAGTTAGAGTGGTTGCAAGTTTGGTAGCTGGCCTACTCTCATACTGGTGTGACAAGAGTACTTTGGAGGCATGATGAACGACAAATACTGGGGGCAGACATCCATGAAGATGATGGTTGGATGTTTATGGCGCAAGGCCAACTGGGGCAAAGAGCGCCAAAACAATAGTCATATATGAGGGTGAAACCTTAACCACTAAGTAAAGTCAGCAAAAACAAAAAGTAAAAAAATCACAAAACGACAATGGGCATGGCTGGTGTATAGGGCCAGATTTGTTTCATTATGCATGATAGGAGATGAGGTTTAAAAACTTGACTTCTGACAAATACTCAAACACACGTTTCACTGAAACAATGGCATCGTCACCTAGAAAAAAACGATGGATGTAGGGGAATATGTTGTCTGTAGAGTTCTCTGAAGTGTTTGTGTCGTGCTGTGTGAAGTGCCTTGCATGTGATTAGTATGTGCACTACGGATAGGGCCTCTCTGCATCTGCGGCACTGGGGTCTAGAAGATCCCGTCAGCAGATACGAGTGCGTTGCATGGGTGTGCCCTATCCGCAGCCTACCCAAGGCGACTTCCGTGTGTCAGTTGTGTGAGTCAGTTGTGTATTGTCCCAAGTGTGGCTTTATTACGTGTAGTTTGTTATCTGTCTGTTCATTCCACTGTGCCTGCCATTTCCTACGAAGGTATTGTCGAATTTGTGGCTTAAGGTCACTCTGTGGTACTATGGTTATATCTACTGTGTTCCTGAGTGCAGAAACTGTGGCCTTCTGATCCATAACCTCATTGCCAGCAATTCCAGCATGGCCTGGAACCCAGCACAACACCAGAACAAGTTTTTGGACATATATAGACATGATAGTGTTGAAAACCATATGGAAAATTCTGTTTTTGCATGGCTTGTATGATGCCAATGTGCGCACAACGCTCAAGGAATCTGTATATATGATGGACTTCGAGATTTTGTGTTCAAGAATGTGTTGTGCAATGAGTAAGATGCCATATGCTTCAGCTGCTGAGTAAATTGTGGTGTATGTGCTCATGGTTCTGCATGCATCAAAGTTTGGTCCATGAGCAGCGCAAGACACTATGGTTGCAGTTTCTCATGCGTCACTATAAAACTCTGCACATTGATACTTGTACTGCAGGGAGAAGAAGTGCTGCAAAATTGCAGTTTGTGGTACCCTGGTTTTATCAATATTCATGAAAGACAAGTCACAACACACAGGTTGAAGCTGCCAGGGTGGTAAAACGTCAGTAAAAGAAGATGTGTAAATGTCTGAAAAGGAGATGTTGAAATCCGAAGCTTCCTGTCTCACTCTAATGGCGAATTCCATTGGGCGAACAGGAGCAAGTGCAGCGAGCAGCCAGAGCAGCACACGGGAGTAACGGGGACATGTGCTTTCGTTCCGCGAATGAAACATTCGCGCTGCTCCGGGAGCAGTGAAAAGAGGGGGAGGGCGACATGTCAAGACTCATGTGACCAAACGTTTCCCGCGCTGGCTTCCGGGAGCATTTCGCGCGCTCGTGATGTCCGCACGCAGCTATTCCTCGCCAGTTTTGCCAGATACGTGCCGGTGGTTTTGTGTCTGCCTACCGCATGGCGACGAATGAAGAAGCCGAGCGGATGTTCATGTTCATGATAAAGCGGCCATCATCGTGTCTCCCAAAAATTAGTTGCGAACGATAACAGCGTCCACCGTCTTTTCCAGATACGACTCTACCTTCGGTCGCTGCTCCGGCGGCGTGAACAGGTGCTCGAACATAAACTCATGCAATGTCAACTCGTCGTCGTCGTCGCTGCAGCTGCTGTCCGATGATGAGCTTGCGCTTGAATCTGGTGCTTTCATCATCTAAAAGTAGCAGCAATTCCTTGTCCAGACGGCCGCGCTTAGCTGCTGCCGTACGCAGTGTGCGACTACCGCGGCTGCTGGATTCCGCCATTTTTCCTCCGCCACCCGGGGATAAAACCAGAAGTGACGCAAAAGAGGTAATGTGACTTCCTCGGCGTTCCCTGTTACTCCGCCGCTGGCGACGGAGCACGGGGAACTGCTCTCGGCTGCTCTCGGCGCCAAAAAAGGGCTCCTCATCGACCAATGAAACACAACACCCTTGCTCTTGCCCGACCACTGGAAGACGCCAGAGCTCGCGAGAGCACTTTGGGTGCAGTTAGAAGTGCTCCTGTTCGCCCAATGGAAAGCGCTATAAGTGAGAATGGCAAAGGAACGGACGGGCGATTTACAAACACTAGTGATGTGGACGCATCATAAAAACAGGTTTAAAAGAATGGTTATTCATCGATGAAATTTTGAAAGCGTAGAGCAAGTCCATGTACGTTCGTTGGTCCTCAAGGCACCATTTGTTAAATTCAACGTATAGACTCTTTGCCGGGCTAGTGCGGAGCGCACCCGACGCAAGGTATCATTAGTAGTATTAGGTATCATCTCCCTGCTGTAATGCATGCAAAGGCGAAGCAGGTATCAAATAAATTAATACATAAACTCGGGAAGCTGTACGTTCGCCTCCGACTGGTGGAGAACCTTACACATTGAAACTCCACTATTGAAATATTATCTTATTCGTTGCAATATGCAGGGTTTGCTATATGAATAGTACCATTGCTATGTTATTGGTTTGAAACAAATTATCAATTTCTAGTCTGGCGCCTTTCCTTGCGTGAACAAAGAGGGATACAACTGCAGCCACCTGAAGAAGGGCGTCATTCACAACACGTCTAGAATTTTTTAACGTAGTACAACATTACAGGAAAATTAAGTTCCTTTGGACTATTAAAGGCACACTGAAGTGATTTGTAAACAATGCGGGATTACGAGCGCAAATTGTAGTCCGGAGTCCCTAGGGCCCTGTTTCGACCACTCTGAGCACGTTTACGCGAATTTATTTAGTAGAAAAATCAGTTCGAAAATGCTGTCCTCCTCTCTGCACTCTCGCCCATTTACTGTGGCGTTTTCGTGTGACGTTAGCAGGAGAGGAGCTGGCATTGGCGGCGCTACTGCACGGCTCGCCGAACTTCCGCGACCGAGTCAGTCGGCCCAACGTTTAGTCCGCCAGCCGCCGACGGGTCGTCGCAATTCGCTCGATATGTTGAAACTAAGCCACAACACGTTTGGGAATGGAAGAATGTGCCTTTCTTTACTTCGTTAGTTTGTACACTGTATCTAGCGCCAAGTCAAGGTCGCTTCACACAAGCGCTGCACAAGCGCACATGCGACGCTTCGCTGACTGGCACGCCAGTAGGAAAATATAAGGCCTCTTGAAGGGGGAGAAGAGTCAGCGAAGTCAATATAGGTACTAAGGAAATAAAATCAACTGATATTTTTACCATACAGCGTAAACCTAGGGTGCGGGAAGCACGTTTTTGAGCTGGGCGAACAAGAACAGCGGTCAGCAGCACGACTACGCATCTGCGAACGCTTTTCCGTCTACGAAATGCAATTCCTAGACGTGAGCTATTGTGGAAACTCGGGGGACGCTTACTGTACGAGCGCAATACAATAAATAGTCACCTAAGCTGCTTGAAATACTAAAACGAAATAAAAGTGTAAACTGGTTATACAATATATACGTTATATTTGGGTCGTCGGGTAGACACCGCGCGTGGCCTAGTCGTCTAGAGTGCTAGGTGTGTCAGCGCAAGTGTTTTGCCAGTCGCAAGTTCGAATCCTCGCGGGTACATGCTTTTTTTTCTTTATAAGTTAACTTTTTTCGTTTTTCGCCGATGTTTTCTATACTGGGTTCATCTTTTTTGGGGCCGCAACGTTCATTGCTCCACGAACTAGTCCACAAAACTCGCGCAGGGTGGCACTGGCGCGCTAGCGAGTTCTCGTTGGCGAGTTCTCGTTGGCGATAAGCACCGACTGCTTGCGGGCAGCGGGCACAGGCCAGAATCAACAGACCCTTGGCCTGGTGCGAACACGCTTTTTACGATACAGGCATGAGTGATGAAAGCTCCAAATATGGGGGAAAGCGCATGTATTTGAGCGTCTGCGGGGACGCGGAGGGCGTTCATGCACTGCGTAGCCTCAGCTAGTGAATGCTACGATCCAAGCCGTCCTGGGAGGCTTATTATGCATTTCACAGCAGACAACATGGCAGAAGCGCGGTACTACGATTACTGGGATATTGAGAATGCCCATCCAACGACGCCATCGGATGTCAAACATGTTGTTTTACAGAACCGAAACCGAAACCTAAACTTGTTTGATTGCTAACCTTGGGCATCGTCCAATCACGGTGCCCCCTCCTCCCAACGTCACAGCTTAGTTGGTGCGGCCGCGGCAAACCGCGCATAGCAGTTTTTCTTCTTTCGCGCTTTGTAAAATAATTACCGATTGTCAACCGGATAAACGATGAAAAGTGTGCTAATTCGAGCCAGTCTACGCAGTGCAAGCAAAAACGGGAGCTTGACAAATTCACTTCAGTGTCCCTTTAAGCGGTGTGTACATACCTCATGAAAACAACATGAAAAATAGATTGAAAATGAAAGTACTCGTTCGATCTCTCCTAGAATCACCCTGTGGAAGATCATCAGAAAAGTTGATCGAGTAGAAAATTTATTTTAAAAAAATGGGCAGAAACTGGACATACTTTTTTGTGATGGAAATTAAATTGAATCCTCTTGGGGGTTTTGTGGTCTACCAAAACGCTTCGTAAATGCATTCGCGCCGGTTTCGTATACAACAAAACTGGTCAAGCAAGTGTTGTAAAAATAGCTGATTTAGTGAGAACATGAAAGTGCCCAGGAAGATTGTCTTAAGAGAAATGGTCTAAAAGCGGCACTTTCATCTTCTTGAAATTCAACCCATTAAATTATGCGGCTTCCGCCCCCCCCCCCCCCCTGCTCCTTCCCCGTTTATTACAGGTTTATCAAGACCTGGACAATACATCTATTGCAGCTCTGCAAAGAAATGAATATTTTCTGTATGCGACAGTAAAAGAGGCACAGCAATTAATGGAACGGCGATTTGGGAGCCCTGGTTAATAAATGACGGCTGGTGGTGGCGCGCGGGCTCACTTTGATTTGGATGCAGTGGACCTAAAATGGTGGATTTGTGCTGCTTCTAAGAGCGACTGAGTTATCTGCTTGCGCTCATGCAGTGGTCGTCCACCGGCCTCAGTACAATTAACGTACTGTGGCTGAACTCCAATGCGCGTATCATATCCGAACTTCCGGCAGGTTTACTCCGGCTGGAGTCCGACGACCGCATCTCCGCTGTCCTCCGGTGGCTGTACTTCGGCCGCTCACGGGTGGCGTTGGAATGGCCGGTGCCCTACGGCTGGAATCTGGCCGTATGAACGTACGCCGGTCGACTGGCCGACGGACACTGGCCGTTGGACAGCCACGGGAGTACGGCCGTATACGGCCAAAAGACCCACATTTGGACACGGGACGAACACGGCTGCCGGAAAAAGGCCGTACAGAAAATCACCGGCCAAAGTACACCGGCTTTAGTTAGGCCGAACAGTCTTTCGCTGCCTGGGCAGTGACCAATTTTTTGGGTGAACGCTGGCTTGAGGTGTTAACCTTCAAGATGTGACATTAGGCCTAATGTTCTAACATCAAAATGGGAAGTTGGGCCTATCCTCTCTTGGCTAACAGCCTTACAGCACACAGAGCAACTTTATTTTTATCGTGGCGGAATCTGTTTGTCGTCCGAGTTTTCCAAACCACTTCGACCACGTCGAAAGGGAGCAATTGGATAGACACTGGCTTCAAAACGTGAGGGATCCAGGTTCAATTGCGGCTATGGGAAAAGTTTTTTCTGTCACTTCACCCACGATTTTTCGTCATCGTTGGAGAAAGTTGGCTTTCCTGCACGGTGTATTGGCATACAACAGTATCAGTGAGGACACTAAAGCTTCACTTTAAAGGTCTCATCTCATTTCCTTTGATACAACCGAGCTTATCCTTGTCCTCAGTGAAAGCAGATGGCGGACTGAGGTGCCTGTTTCGTTGGGTGTTCGTAGTAGCAGACGTTCATTTTACCAAACTGAAAACAGAAAGCCTTTTAAGGGGGCATCTTCCCGACCTAGCACGCAGGTGGTTCGCGTGGGCAGCCTTTTTTAGGGCAAGGATATTTTTCTCACCCGTTAAACTGCACCTTTTGGAAGAATACTTGGCTGCCCGTCCCTTCCTTCACTCAGCATCGAATAGGCCTGTCAGTCATCTCTTTCAGGAAGATAAAGTCTGCCTTTGAAACTGGAAGTAAATATGCATCTTTTCTGTCACCTGACACACAAGTGAAATGTCTACTCAGGTAGGGTAAATTTCAGATTCCAGATTCAAGATCTGGAATTGTCGCTGCACTTGTGCCCCCAACTATGGGGGCCACTTCACTCTACCTCAAAATGCATATACTACTGACGAAATCTCGACATTGATGACTTGCTCAGGGAACAAGCGATGTGTCCCCTGTATTAAAGTAAAACGGAATTCAAGCATGGTGTCAGATACGCGGATTAGAAGCAGCCATGAAAGAGCTCTGAGTTGGGGACCTTCTCCCGAGAAGCAAGCTTGACTGCTGCTTCACATTCTGCGATGTTCAAGATTGGTTGGTCACAGACGCTTTCCAGAGAGGCTGCTGGCAGTACCGGATTTTCGGGATAAACATGTCGGGCGTAACAATGAGTGCTCCCGCAAATTGCTCAAGGGCACACAGATCTGGCAGCCAGCCAACGAGCTGGGCTGCATAGGCCGCTCGGCCAGATCTGAGAAACCATTGAGCTTTTAGTGCAAGTGTATTGACCTTATTATTCCGGATTCCGTTTCACTGGGCCTGCTAATTTCACTCATGCTCTTATAGCCTTACCGTAAAGTTCCTAGAGAACGCACTCCTCCAAAACATCGCCCACCCCTCTTTAGGGATAAAATATTCTATTTACTAAAAGACCCCAAGTTGGCCCACCACCTACAATTACGCTAGCTTCGACACCCTCGAAATCCCGGGGAACTCCTTCCACAGGAACGTTCCGGGGCACGAACACTGAGACACAAACGTCAGAGTTTTTCAGTTGATATCTCCGCATTTTAGGTTGGTGGTGTTGCCGATTTATTGTAGTTTTTCGCACCTGACCCGAAAGTTCGCTCATCCCATATTTTTCACTTGATATCTCTGTTTTATGGGTAGGCGTTCTTTTGGGACTTTGCGGTATACCTAGTTACGGACTGCACTAATGCAACTTAAAGTTCCGGTCAAACGTTGCACATGATTGGATCATTGGCACATAGTGCCAGCTTTGTGGGCTGTCCTGAAGTGCTTATAACACGCGCGACCATAAGACAAGGATGAGCCACATTCAGCAATGTACACCTTTCCGACCTGAAAGGCGAAGAGTTAACCAGACATCGAAACCTATTAGGCTCACCTAATTGGGGAGGCAAGGCAGTGTGAGCCCTTAAACAGCTTTCAAAAATTGTTGATTGACAATTCACACTTGCAATCATTGGCGCCATCCCCTTCGGGTTACGTGCTGCCCATGGCACATGGCACGCATCCCTCACAGGAAGATTCCAGAAGGCACATGAACCGATTGAAGACATCGGCCCATGGTACACCTCAAAAAGAGGTTGCTCGGCTTGCCAGTATCCGTGTGACAATGTGTTATGTACCAGATGTAACCGCCAAAAGGCCCACTGTCAGCACTTTCATTCTGCCAGCGAATCAGCAAATTTTCCCACAGCCACCCGCATCTCCAGATCACTGATGCACGTCACCCATCCGAGGCACCTAAACAAACAGCACATGGCCGTTAGATGTGAAGTCTACTAGTTTTCATAGCCTATAAACTACACGGCCACGTAAATGCATAGTTGCATTACATATTTTGAGGGTGGAAAAAATTCTAAAAACGAAATATCTACAGCCGGCAGTGGTACAGTTCGATGAGACTTCATGCCGAGAGTGCAAGCGGGCTACCAAGGGTCGCCCTATGAACAGAGATGGCATTGACGGGAGATGGTTGGAAGGTTCTTGAGTGGTCGGGCTTGTGTGGAAAAGCACCAGGGAGTGCCGGAGGTTCAAGACCAAGAAAAAGGACATAGACTCCCTGAGGCAGCTCATCCGCGAGAAGGTTCTCCCAGGCACCACGGTGTGGATTGACCAGTGGGCTGGCTACATCAGCATGGCACTGCTGCGGGACTGGAATCAATGGTTCACTAAAGTGTAAACCACACAGGAAACTTCAGGTGTCTGCTATTGGTAGGGTTTCCATGGTCACGTTCACCCATTGTGTGTCCACGCATGAATTTACTGAGGTCAAGAAAGTGTGCCAACTGTCACATTTTATCTCGCAGAAAGGGCACTTTCCAAGAGCTGTTACTCATTTAAAAGATATGACATTATCTGATAGCGTGTATTAAAGGGACCCTGCAACACTCTTTCAGCAGTGCAAGTAACCCTCCGCGACGTTTAGATTACACTGCCATGAATACCTGAGCCAAGTACTACACGTACACGTAAAGTGGCGAGCGCGCAAATCGCTGTGAAAGACAGGGAAAAACCAACCGCGCTCTCTTCAGTTCTCATTATGCACCCTTGGCTTGGCCTAAGCGACTTCACTGAGGCCATCGCTGTCCGATCGGCTTTCACTGGTCAACTTCGCGGCTACTTTCTCCTTTTTCCGCTGTCATCAGCACTGTGTACGAGCATGTTCTATGACTGAACCTGTATGCACACTTTTGCCGTTTCTTTTGTGTTTTGAGTGCGTGCATAGTTTGAGTGATGAGCTGAATACTTCCCTTTACAGGAACGCTCGACAGCAAACGTTCATTGCTTCAAAAACGCCCTACCCGCCAAAGCGCGCGTTTGCAAGCAGGTGCCTGCTCGCAAGCGCGCCTGCACCCATGCCTGCTTTTTTGTGGCACCGGACCGGAAATAGGCCCCTCCACGTTGCGGAGAAAAGGAGAAAACTCCCCGGCCTGTGATATATCGAAGGCCGCCAAAGAAAGCCGCCCCCCTCTCCGGGAGAGAGCGGGCAGCCTTCGTCGCGTTGGCCGCGGTGGAGTTGAGAGCGAAGTTGGAACGATTATGTGCGATTTCTCACCGCGCGTAGTTTCGGTGATAGTGAACCTATTTTAATAATTCTTGCGGGAGGATATTGCTGGGACCATAGACTTTACCCCAAAATACATTTATAGTACTCGATGGTAAGTGTTTCAGGGTCCCTTTAAAGGATGGGCGCGCCAAGGCCCCACACCTTGAATAACAATTGCGCCAAGAAAAATGTCGCCATATTCAGGGAGTCCTAACCAGTGCATGCAATGTACGAGAAGCATGATGTACAACAATGAAGAATCCTGTATTTGTGTGCTTTCAGCATTTAGAGACTTCTAGGCAATAACGTGCTTTATCTAGCAATCCTTCATGCTTGAAGGTTGTCCGTTCCTTGTTCCCTTTAACTGCTTACCCTTAATCTTTATGGTACGTATTCGCTGGTTTTCCATGCTCTAAAATGCTGCATCACAGTCGATTGGCCCGTTTCTCGAAAGCATCGATTTTTGTTCGTCCTGTTCGTGTGCTGCATTCGCCAAGTATGGTCTTTCACATAGCAATGCTATACAGAGGATCTGTACAGTTCAAATGAGTAAGCTAAAACTATTTAATGTGTTGCGTTTGAAAAAAATCTGTAATAGTACATGCAGTTTTAATGAATGGTGGCACCACAATATTGTTATGAATTCTTAGGCTCACAGTTGTCAGCCTGAGTGGAAAGCTGAGCAGTGTAGCAAGAGAGGAACTGGCTGAGCTGGTGGTATTTATTCCCACCTGCTCCAAAAGCAATTGTGTGCTGGAATACGCCCTCAAGATGGACTCAGGATAAGTTTGGAGTGAAAAATTGCTCATTCAGTTTGTCTCTTCCCACCACTGGTCGCCTATCCTGGTGAAGACCTTGGGAAGATTGCCCAGTCGCATGAAGTCAGTGTGTTCTCATGTCTTGTATGTAGCTACATTTGTGTTGTGGATAATTCAGCAAGCCAAACCCAAAAAGGAAATTTACAATACTCATTCAAACACTAACCTCTTAAAGGGTTCCTGAAATACCTTCCGAGGATGCATGAATGTACATGTAACAAATAAAATGTATTAGAAATGTGCTCCCGCAAGAATTTCTTGTTTAAAACGATGAGTATGGCTGAGAAAATCGTAAATCAAAAACCACGCATTATCGTCGCGCCGCATTTCCTCCTCCTTTCAACTTTTTCTTCGCTGTTGATGGCGCGCGAGCCTTCCCTCCCATGGTGCTGCGCTCCTAAGCGGTGACGTACTTCCGCTATTGCGCTCCTCAGACTGCCATCTGCTACGGGCAAGCTCTTTTGGCTTTTTATCTTTGTTGACACCATGGATCCCGCACTCCACTCAAGGCTGGAAAAATGAACGAAAGACCTGGCCGCTTGTGTGCGGCCTGGCCTTGGCCTTTCGCCGTGTACGTTCCTGCAGTTGCTATCGGCGTCAAGTGACTTTTTATCGGCGGCGAACTGGCAGCCGCACGGGAGAATCGTTCCTTTTGATGCACCGCGCACTGTTTATCCAGAAAAACCGTCTCAGATGTGGCCCCACTGGTGCCGGGAGTGGCGGTGGTAATTCCTACCGGCGGAATGTGAAAAATACATTTTACCGATACAGAACCCGTGCACAAAACGCGCCGGTTCGGATCGCTTTATCAACCAACCTGCGCCGCACTCGAGCAGCGTGCACCCGTGTTCTGACAAGCTGCACCCATATCTTGTGAACGGTAGTCAGCAAAATAACGCGCGTACGTAAGGCCGATTGCGTTTCCAACATGGCGGCAAGTAGCGCGACAACAATCCAAGGTTGCGCTCTTCTGTGGACAGTAATTTGCTTCCGATGAACCAAGTTCTTTGCCCCTGTGTTTTTAAATACGTCAAGTGGTTAGCACGTCGCCCTCACGCAGATCTGTTTCGTCGTAACATCGCTGACTGTCCGCACGAAGCTTGCAGCTAAGCCAAGCCAGCTACCGAAGCTGTGTGTGTGTGTGTGCATCGCCTCCTATATGGAGGCGATGGTGTGTGTGTTGTGTATGTATGTTTCACGATGAAATGCGACGTTGTGCTTCTGCGGGTGGATATTGCTTCCCATGGTCTTGATTATCTTTCTCGGAGCGGCGTAGGACTCATACTCGCTTGGGTATGTGCAGTGTGCGTGTATAAACGAATTCTCGGCTTGCGCGCCAGTGTTAAGTGACTTGCTGTTCGTCTCCGCAAACCGCGCCGAGGTGAGTGCCGAATTTACGACGAGCAGGAGGAGGCAACCGATCGTCTGTCAATCGGGGTTCAGATTTGTAACGCATGTTGTGACGTCGTGTTTGTTCGAAACGAATTTCTAGATTGTTTTGAAGTTGAATAAAATGTATGCGTCAAACCCGGGAATTTGGCTCAGGGCGTTCTCTGCGATTGCACGAAAAAGTGCCACGGGGCTTCAACGATTTCTTTATGAAACGTACTCAGGTAAGGGAATATCCATGTAGTGTTATGGCCGTGTTGCATTCAATAGAAACGGTTAAGCGTTTGTTTGCACTTGTTTGGATAGTCGTAAAATGCCCAAGCACTCCGGCACTCCGCTGGCAGATCAGCCGACGAGCCGACGCTGAGCAGACGACACATCTCTTCGCTGGAAGTGCGTGAAAAATCCGCCCAATAGTAGGCTGTGCACTTCATGACGCACACCTGGCAATCGATGACGTAGACATGTGAAGACGGCGGCGTCCAAAAACACGCAGGGAAGGGTGAGAAAAGGGCAACAAACTCTGCAAAAAAAGTGTCAGCTTTCCGCTGCGCGTAAAAGAGTAATAAATGGTACAGATGACGTTGACGACCCAATCTAACGATTGCGCTAGTTCATTTAGTGTGCTCCAAACGCCTTTCAGGGCCCCTTTAATGAAATTTACATGTAGAAGCCAATAGCAGAGAGTGGAAGTGACCCAATTTTTTTGCTGCTGAAATCAAACAGATGAGGGGCTCCCAAATAACATGGCTGGCAAATTGTAATACACCTTCAGCTGCAGCCTCAGCGAAAATTCATAGAATATTAATAGGTGCCACTCCCTTAAAATGCCTGATAATTATTTCGAGTACATGAGTAAAACATTCTTTAATGGGGGAGTCTGCTTTCACCTGCAGAGACGTGAAATCAGTCCTTTTTTTTCAACAGCTTGCGAGATTTTCTGGCTGTTAAAACGCGCGTGAAGCCGGGAGTCACGTTTCGGGAGCTTTAGTTCTAAGCCAAAAACTGCACCTCAAAAGTGAAACGATTTGGCGGTATACCAAGGGAAAATGTTGCTATTAATTGACCTTTTACTGAGTGAACTGACACAATACAAAATACGTTCCAAATACTTTTGAACTTGTTCTCATCTGCATGCACACAAAAATGCTATGTTCACTACAATGAAAATTCATTTCAACATATGTGTTATAGATTCTACGCTCTGGCATTCACCCAGCCACGTAGCAGCACCTGACAGGTTGCTTTAGGCAAAATGCTACGAAGTGTAGCTGACATCATGGCACCACCATGCCTTCCACATTTTTCCTCTGTCATGCTGCGCGCCGTTTTAGATGAAACGTGAAAATTATGTGGGAGTTACTATCATGCAAGATGTAGATTGTAGTAAAAAGTGGTGACTGAAACGCATAATTCCGCACGCCTAGGGATGTCTTATATGCAGCCAGTCCAGTACCCCTCATGACCACATGTGGGCAATTCCTCCCCACCACAATACTCCGGCAATACCAGAGAGGCCCTGGGTTCAGACCGTCACAAACACCAATAAGTGCATAAATAAACAAGTACGTATTATAACAACAGACAAAAGGCCTATAGATATTTTGGGGGCAAGTTAAAATTTGTTTTAATGCTCTATTTTTTGTATTTTGTATTAGCCATCGACAAAAATCACTGCACTCGCCTGCCTGACTCTTCAGTCAGTCATTGTAGCATTGGGTAAGTTTTTGCAATTGCATTCCTCGGGCTCCTGTCTTGGTTTTCCTTAAGGATTCTGAAGATTAGTTATAACTTGTATTAACTTTATAAAAATGCGATGCATTTCAAATCGCTAAATTGGTACGGAAGATTTTGGTATTAAAAATGGATGAGCTGAACTTTGTTTACAAAAAAAGGAAACTTGGCGCAAACTAGACGTGGACAAACGAGAGAAGGCACAAAAAATGCAGGCGCCAACCAAACTTGAAAAGAAAAGAGTTCTGAAGTGTCCGTCAGACAACTGCTTCAGTGGGTGGGAGAAACAAAGCCGTGACCTTACGCTTGGCAGTAGCCACCGAGTCCCTCGAGGCAGGCATGCGCATCCGCGCAGTCCCGTCGATCTGGCCCCACTCATCTACACGTCCTCCAATGTGCTCGCTCCGTCCACCTCATCAGAAGCCTCTCCACGCTCGTCTTCGCCGCGCATTCCCAGCAGAGTTTCCTTTGCTGAAGCATACTCAAAGGCAGCACGCTTAGCCCGATGCGCTTTGAGAGCAAGCTCATCGTAGTAGGCACTTTGATTCGGGGGCGCTTCATCTTCAGCTGCTGGTCGCGCGTTCGATTCCCGGCCGCGGCGGCCGCTTTTCTGATGTAGGCGAAAAGCAAAAACGCCCGTGTATACGAGATTTCGGCGCACGTTAAAGATCCCCAGGTGGTCAAAATTAATACGGAGCCCTCCACTACGCGGCCTCATCGCCTGCGTTGCGTCGGCGCGTTAAACCCCTACAATCAATCAATCAATCAATCAATCAATCAGCTTCAGCAGCTTCAGCTTCGGGCACACACTGCTCGTCCGGGGGAGTGAGACTCACGACCGACAACAGCAATTCGTTACACCGTTTGCACTCGGCCGTCAACGATTTCATTTGGTCGGGGTACTTTTCAGCAACGTCGGCATTTCTTTTGTTAGTAGGCGCTCGTTCCGTAGCACCTTTTAACAGCTTTCTCTCTCAGAATCTCTCGGAAAGGTTTGATCTCGTTGCTGATCTCGTCCACAGCTCACTTGAAGCACCGCCGAAGGAGTAGCGCAGCCGCTCGTCTTCTGGTATGCCGGTCGGAACACCTTCCATAAGGCTGTTCTGAAGAAGAGACAGCCCCCGAGCGCTCCGCCGGTCGGGGGCTGTCGATTGCTGTTGGGGGCTGCCCCTTGGGCCAGTCGAACGTACTGCGAACTTCTGCTACCATGACTTGCAGAAAACGAGCCCAGACGCCCACGTTTTATTGAAGCCTGCCTGTGGCACGTCCCCCCAGCCAGTCATGGCGGCTGGAGGCAACAAATCAACAGTTGGACGGCACAGCCAGCACAGAATATTCACCACTAATAAAGTGGCGCCCCGACATATTTCGGAAGGAAGAAAGAATTTTCTGGCTGATAAAAGTGCTCCCGTTGTTACTGCTGTTCCACCAGCTTGCAGAAATATTATCCTATTTACAGGTGAGCCACCACAACTTTCATCACCCCCTCTATACTCTAATCTACTAACCTCGTCCTGTACCAACCTCGTCCTGTACTAACCTTGTAGTAATTTTGTACTAACCTTGTCCTGCACTGGAACTTTCTTTATGAAGGCACAACGGCATTAAATGCGCAAAGAACCCTTGACAAGCGAAAACACAACCTGGTTTGCATGCTGGCGACTGCTATGAAGACAACTGTCTCCAAAGTCGCGCCGTGGCCAAATATGATGGAGAAATATACCCCGTAGCCCTTGCGGACGCCCTTCCAAGTGTGTTGCAATGTGCTACGTTTGATGGGTTGCAACAGAAAAAAAAGTGATGGATAGAGAAAAGCAGAAGGGGCAGAAAGCGCTTTGCAGAAGAGCTCGCAAATGGGCAGCTCAAAAACGCCACACCAAGGTCAACCTATGATTGTCCCGACTGGCAGACACCGCTTGCAAGCACCGTGAATGACTACAAGGTGACAAAAAGCGCTCGCCGGGGAGAGCACGAAGACTAAAGATGAGCAAAATGTACCTATGCAAACAGCTCATGATGTCGGCCATATGCCGCAATGAGGTCGTCAATCAACAGCCAAAACAGCCATTCAGCACGTTAGGAAAGAGTGGGCCACACTTCGCCAGACGTCACTTCCTGTCCTATTTCAAGAGGCATGAATATATTCCCATACTTCTGCATGTCCATGTTTAGTATTTCTAGCTCAGTGCAACGATTTGATGGCAATGTTAATATTTTATTCTCCATATATAAAATATGATATTGTGCAGTAGTGTGCGACAAATTTAATGCTGAAAATGAAGGTGAAGTAAGCGAGTCCAAATTGCTTGAGTACACTTTGAACAAAAATGATTTTGTGAAGCATTATATATTGTCAGTATAGACATTGAGTAGAACGCGTTTAACAAGGACTGGTAGCCCAGTTTTTCAAGCTGCTCCTTTAAAAAAGCTGGCGTGCAGGAAACCCTCATTTACCTGTAGCCTAATTACACCTAAGTATTACTGACACCGCAACTCGATTTCGAAAGGCTTCTATGTTCAGCATTGTAAAGGGGCCAGAGAGCCTTCACTGATTTTGGGCTTAAACGTCTTTTGAAACCAATATTAAACGTGGATTATGCCTCAGCTAGTCAGGGGCAAAAACCTCAACTACAGAGGTGTGGGATGTAGAAGTTTCTAGCTTGTAAAACGCGCAGCTGTATGTCCCTTCCCTCTCAGCAACAAACGTGTGCTCGGCTACTGGTGTCTTTGCCCCGATTTGCCCCAAAAGCCCCGATTGCGGTTAGTTTCAGACTGGTTCGAATGCGGCGGCACCACCCTCTAATGGAGCTATGGGAGAGGCGTCCTCATGAAAGACTTCCTTGGATTCTTTGAAGCCAAGGACAATGATGTGGTCCTGCTTTGATGTAAAATGTGATGCCACGTTGTCGCCATAGGCCCCCACACCTGCTCCTGGGCTCTCAATCGGCAGAAACCAAGACTGATGCCATGAATGGTGGCGTAGTTCATAATCGGCAACCTTTTTGACACCCCTAACTCCTACGTTAAATTTAATGCGGTACTATTGAAACATTGAAGCAAAAAACCTAAAGACACAATTTTGGTCTCATTACTCCTTCAAGACACCCGCATACTGCATCCCGGCCGGGGGGTGCCCTACCCCGGAGGCCGCCGGGGGGTGCCCTACCCCCCGTTTCAAGAATTAGGGTCCGGGTTGCGTCTCCCTCCCCGGTTAAAGTCTATGGGGAGCCGACGGGTACTGCCTTGAGTCCCGTTTCAAGAAGTCACGGCCGCCGGTGCTGCGCCCCATGCCCGGTTCAGGAACGACGGGGGCAACGGCTGCAGAACAAGTCCCCCACACGTCCGCAAGCTTCGAGGTGGGGTCGAAACGAGGCCAAGGGTTGCCACCCCTTCTCCCTTTGCTCTGACTGGCCAGGACAAACACAATAATGAAGAAGCAAGCGGTGGCCGAAGGGCCGCCGTACCAGTCCTTCAAGGACCAGCAGCCGGGGCTCCAGGGCCTGGTGGGTGTTAGCCGTGTTGGCACCCCCAGCGGGCATCCCTGCGAGGTCTGCGGCTCCAAGTTCGCAAGCGTAAGAGGAATGAGGATTTACAGATCCCTCAAGCACCGAAGTTCTAGAGAAGAAGTCAACCAAAAGAAGTCCAGAAGAATACCGAAATTGATGAATCGACCACTAGGTCAGGAGGAGCTGAAGACGCGGCAAGTGTTCAAAGACCCACCGGCATTGCGTCTAGCTTGCCGCATGAAGTTAGGACCTTAAGGGTAGTCCTTCGGAACATTTACAAAGAGTCAACAAGTCATGGAGAAGAAGTCACCACTGAGAAGATGGCCAAGGAGACGGAGAAGGAAAAAGGAATAGGAGCTCAAGAACCCTTAGCTCTTGGAGTTCTGGAAGAGGCAGGTTGAGAGGGGGAGGATGACGGGAGGCTTGGAGTCAGATTCCGAGGGGAGTTGGATATTTTAAGCAAAGACGGGGGGCAGGACTTAGAGGTGGAGGAAGTTCCTGAGTTAATGGTCCGGGGGGGCCCGACTGACAGGAGGGATTGTAGACGTAGTTCCTCCGTGGAGGATGAGGCTGAGGAGGAAGGGGTAAGTGGGGAGGGGCAATAGGAGAGGGAAAGTACAGATAGTTCTCGTGTTGAGAGGGAAGGAGAGGGGGGCGTGAAGGGAGGGGGCAGAGAAGGAGAGAGAGAGGAAGAGAGTGGTAGATTGAGGGGAATCCAGACGGGGGAGGGGGATGGAGGAGTGAGAGGGAAGGAGGGAGAGGGTGGAGAGGAAACGGGGGGAGGGGGAAGCTCTACAACTGGAGAGGGGGTTGGAGGGGGAGTCACAGCAGGGGGTAGGGCTGGACTTAGAGTTCGCAAGTTGCCTGAAAGGGCCGAGAGTCCTCCAGGATTGGTTCGGGCTCCATTGGTCCCTTCCAATCGGATTCCCAAAAAGAGGAAGTTCCCGGGCGCAGAGAACTCTACCAGAACTGCCCCTGGTGGAGGTCTTCCAAGTACCTAGCGACTCGAGCTCGTCTTCTTCCACCAATGGCGACCCGGACTATATTCCTCAGGAAGCTGGACCGTCAGGTACCACGCAAGTCGAACCCATGCATAAAGCATCAAGTGGTAGACCTCAGGCGTCTTCACTAGCTCACCGCTAAAGGGCCATCCGAGCCTGGGGTCTGCTATCTAGCAGCGACTCTGAAGATGAAGAACGCTCAGGACCCAAGTCGCAACGCATAGAGTCACGTCAGACCTTGACCCACACGACCTGCCCCGACTGTGGCCGAGCCTTTTCAACGAAGATAGGACTTGGTCTCCACAGACGGAGAGTTAATTTTGGGCAATATAACGCCGACATAGTAGTTTCCCGGCACCAAACCCAGATGGACAAAAGAAGAATTTATGATGGCAGCCGAAGAAAGTCAGGCTCAGGAAAGCAGGGGTGACATTCCTAAACGAAGAAATCCACAAGAAATTTCCGGGCAGATCGTTTGATTCGGTTAAGTCCCACAGGAGGATGTTGGGCTACCGCAGGCTAGTTCAGGAGCTGATGCACAAGAAAGGAGAACTACCAATCATCCCGGACAATGAGGAGGAGGGCAACCCCCTGCCTGGCGGAGAGGACCCACCCCCGTTGTCGGACATAAACCCTGGGAGTCAACCAGCCGAAACCTCAGAGATACTAGGAAAAAAGCAACAGACGAGCTTGCCAGACTTACCCTCAAGCAACCACCAGGTGGTTTCCAAGGTGCACGCCTATGGGAAATCGCTAAGCGATGCATCCGAGGCGAGAAAGTTGGCCGGCCTTTAAATGATTATATAAGAGATAACTTCTACCGAGACACACCGGCTATACTTCCACGTGACAAGCGACCTGATCGACCCCGGGAATTCCGAGGCAGCAAGAAGGCCTTCAAGAGGCAGGAATATGCCAGGATCCAGAATTTGTTTGTTAAGGGCCAAGCCAGTTGCGCCAGGGAAGTCCTGGATGGTCGGAAAATTTCACGAGTAGAAAACCCACACGAATTCCTACAGGAGTGGAAAAAGCTGATGGAGACCCCAACGACGACAACCTGGGCCGAACCTCTCGCAGACATTGAAGAAGAAGTAGATCCATTCATGGCCATCTCTACGTAGGAGATTAGATCAGCGTTGCCTTCGGTCGGGTCATGAGCGGGCCCGGACGGCTTCACCGGCAAAGATTTGCGCACCTGTCCAATGGTCATTCTTCAAGTCTTTCTGAACCTCCTAATTCTTCAAGGCCGTATCCCGACATCCCTTCATGGCGCAAGGACTACATTCATTCCAAAGACCGACGAAGCGTCCTCTGTAGGTGACTTCAGGACGATTACGGTGGCCTCCATTCTAGTTCGCCTTTTCCACAAGATATTAAGTAGACGTATACTGAATTAAGTCTACCTGGATGTACGGCAACGAGCCTTCATTCCAGTAGATGGATGTGGCGAAAATATTGCCATCCTTTCCACCACCCTACACGAGGCCAAGACAAGTTAGAAGCCGTTTACATGGCTTCCCTTGACATCTCAAAGGCATTCGACAGTGTTTCGACCAAGGCCATAATACGTGGAGCCCGTCGGAAAGGTCTTCATCTTCTTTCATCAATTATCTTGAACATTTTTACGCAACTTCGACTACAGTCCTGAACTTCGATGGGACCACACTTCTTGCAAGACCAGCCAGAGGAGTGCCGCAGGGGGACCCTCTGTCGCCCCTGCTGTTTAATCTGAGTTATTGATGAATGGCTGGCCTCTCTCCACCCCAGGATGGTTTTTCAAGTGGAGACTTCTCCTGGAGCGCAATGGCTTTTGCAGACGACTTGGTCGCTGCGGCCTCAACGCCGGAGGGTCTCAGAGAAGTGCTTTCAGGACTGGACGTTTTTCTGGCTCCGAGAGGACTATTCCTCAATCCTGCTAAGTGCATTTCCCTGGCCTTGCAGCCATATGCCAAAGGAAAGAAGACTAAGATCTTGACTCACACTAAGTTTTCAGTCGGACATCAAATCATGCCAAGTATCGATGCCACGACCGTATGGAGATATCTGGGCATTAACTTCAACGCTCTTGGGATTCAAGCAACCCCTGTCCTTGAACAGGTGAAGGAGTACTTGAACACAGTTTCGAAGGCCCCCTTAAAGCCGCAACAGCGCATCGTTGTTCTGCGCAGCTACTTAGTGCCCAGACTATTTTATCGTCTCGTTTTCAAGCCGATCTCAGGCAAACTGCTGAATAGGATCGACCGCGCCATCAGATTAAACGTCCGCAACTGGCTCCGGCTTCCGCACGACGTTCCGATCGCTTTCTTTCACGCCCCCAACAAAGACGGAGGTCTCGGCTTACGCTCTCTGCGTACCGCCATTACATGGATGCGTCTCAGCCGCTTCGAGAAACTCGAAAAGTCCACTCACCAGACGTACGTCGAAGCTGCCAAGAAACCCTTCGTGGATAACTTCTTGGAACAAACGAAGAAGCTTTTGATGTACAAGGACAACAGACTGGACTCTAGCAAAGCCTGTGTCAGTTCTGGAAAAGTGAGCTCCATGGCAGTGTCGACGGTAAAGCTCCACGTGAAGCTAGTCTGACCCCTGGAGCTCACTCCTGGCTGATCGACGGGACTCGTTTCCTAACTGGCCGGGAATATATCAACATTTGTAAGATGCACATTAACGCGATGCCCTGTTTGGCAAGAACGAAGCGAGGGAGAGATGTGGCAAGGAACTGCAGAGCCGGTTGCCCCTCTCCGGAAAATTTAGGGACACATACTGCAGATGTGCCCACGGACCCACCATACTCGAATCACCCGACATAATACAATAGCAGCCTACGTGGCAAAAAGATTGCGTGAGCAAGAGTTCACGGTGCTGGAGGAGCCGCACTATCGAGTGCCTGGAGGAGCACTAGTGCCCTGACCTGGTGGCCAAAAGGGGCAACCAGACCGTGGTTCTAGATGCACAAGTAGTGTCCACATTGCACCCTCTGTCCCAGCTCCACGCAACAAAGACTGCTAAGTACATGAACAAAGACTTCCTGAACCAACTTGGAAATGAACGACCCTTGGTGTCAACAATTACCTTGAACTATAGAGGTGTCTGGGCTTCTGAAAGCGTAAAGACTTTACGCGACCTGGGCCTCGGACGTCGCGACTTTAAGTTACT
Source organism: Haemaphysalis longicornis (assembly GCA_013339765.2). Taxonomy (NCBI): domain Eukaryota; kingdom Metazoa; phylum Arthropoda; class Arachnida; order Ixodida; family Ixodidae; genus Haemaphysalis; species Haemaphysalis longicornis. The sequence goes on from CM023453.1 coordinate 5,227,009, forward strand.
AACAATCCGATGCCTTCAGGGGGGCTATCACGGCTTCTGTGCCCACCAACGTATGACGACCACCTTCGGTGGCTGATGGGCAAGTTGCCCCTGGCTGCTGCCTTTGTAACCTGGGAACCACTTCCCGCTCTCAAGCAAAGGGGGAATCTCCCTCTCCAAAGAAAGGAGGGTGAAAAAAATAGCCAAATGCCTCGTCATATAATTACTGACGCACATGAATAGATTAACGAGATTCCCACTGTCTCTACTATTTAGCGAAACCACAGCCAAGAGAACGGGCTTGGCAAAATCAGCGGGGAAAGAAGACCCTGTTGAGCTTGACTCTAGTCTGACTCTGAAGAGACATGAGAGCTGTAGCATCAGTGGGAGGCCGTGCGGTTCGGTCCCGTTTCGACGGGGTTCGCGCGTCCGTCACGTGAAATACCACTACTCTCATCGTTTCTTTACTTACTCGGTGGAGCGGAGAGCGGACCAATGAGTGTCCACGCTTCTAGCGCCAAGTTCTACAGGACTTTGAAATCGTTTTCGATGGGAAAACTACAAAAACGCAAAGTATATAAAATGTGCAACCCGACATTGTGACTTTCGAAAAAACTATGGGACAATTTATGCCGGTTTTTAATTGAATGATCAATCCATTGAACCTTTACAAACACCATCACATTGGGGGTACTGGAAAATAATGCCGTCAGCACGCATTTTCCCTCACTGAAACTGACGGGAGCATTAAAATCATTGGCTCTCAGAGTGTTTTGTAGCAGTTTGGCGCAATTTTAAAGTTCTTTGGAGCAGCCTGGCGCAGGAAAACAAATTTGTATCAAATCTGCGCAATATTCGCAGCTGTCTCACCCTCTGCGTAAGTGCATAGACTCGATATAGACTACACAGAATGAGCTCCATTGGCCCTACACTGGAAGCTGCTGTACGGGCGTAGAATGCTTATCAGCAGAAAATTTTATTCTGCATTCTGGAAAACGAAATAAAAATCTTATTCTTACGACCTACGTCATCTTATTTCAGGTGTCACACTCGCCATACTGTACACGTTGAAATAAAGCAAGTAATTACATGGAGCTATCAACATTTAATGCCTGCACAAGGTGCCTGTGCATGCAGTGTTCGTCCCGTATCACGGACGTAGATATGTGTTACGCGGTCTGCGGATTTTTTTCCACTTTACAACTTCACCTAGCCCTAAATACCATCATAATCAACAACTATATCATGAGAGATTCCTAAGGAGTCTATGTGAAGAAAAAATACAACCTTGATTAATTTGAACTAACCAGCCTTTGGTAACTCACTGAACTCCATTTCAGTCATAGAAGACGTTTTTCAAACGAATGCAACAAATATAAAAAATTCAAATTTCCCGCTGCAGTGATGTAGTATAGAGCAGCACTAAAACGTAGCTTTGGGTGTTATCTGCACGTTACAATTGAAATGATAGGACCAATGGAACTAGATGCCCATCTACAATCGCGTAATCGCATTCCTTGTATTGCAAGAGCCTGTGATATAGAGAAATCGCCAGAAAATGTCGGGGAGTCGCCACTGTTCATTTGTTTTACACAATATCTCGATTAGCGATAAAATGTTTATTATTGCTATCGGGGCAGGGCAGTCTTTTTAGTGAACCAAACATGCATTTTGTATTCATAGCATTTAAATGAACTGGCAACCTACGCGCTTTTTTTTCTCTCGGGGGGAGGGGGGGGGGCTTGAGGACAACCTCAGCCCTCCCCGAAAAACAAATCCTGGCTACGTCCCTGCCAACAGAGCTCTTTTGGCCGACGTTTGCCCATGCAACGCGTGAAGATCCTCGAAGCCTCAAGAAAAAAATTTGGTTTTGGAGGCCCCAGGAATTATTCCTGGAATCAGTCCAGAAAGGGCACGCGCCCTTCAGTTATTTTGTTTCACTTCGCAGACGCATCCGCATTGAGCGGTGAGTGTAGAAGGTTTGATAGCAATCATTATTCTCTTTGTATCCATAGTGCATACCTGTAACAAGTGCCAGAGGAGGTCAGCACAGTGTACCTGCACCACCTTCAAAGATGGCACCAGTAAGGGTGTTTGCCTTATCTGCTCTTCTGTTTTCTATAGAAAACAGGTTTCTCCGCTGCAGTGAGTGCAACTAACGTGCTCAGCCGGACGAGACCTTCAGTTAACCAAATCTGGTGCATGGCGCTTCGGCTGCAATGCTTGTAAGACTGCTTCACAACTCTCTGTGCCGGCTAGCTCTAACGACGACTTCAGCATTTTTCTGGCAGCGGCAGCTTCAGCAGTCTTTTTATCAACCCCTTCCCACAGAGCTGCCGCCACCCAACCCGCTGACCCTGGCGCCGAGCTTCTCTCCCACCGCCCCTCTTCATGTGGATGCCTTGGAAGGAATTTGTTGTCTGACTAGGTTGCCAAGCTGGCGGATGACGATGAGCAGATACGCTGGGATAGCGCAACTTACTCTGTCTGGTATTTGGTCTTCTTTCGAAGACATAGCTGACTGGAGCTAAGAAGCACATTCCCGACGTGCAATCTTTCTGAAGGGTTGCAAAAAAGCTGCGCGCACACCAGACGCACTCTTTGCGTGTAGCGTGTGGAGGCTAATACCTCTGTCACACAACAAATCTAATGACATTTAGCGCAAATTTCATTTGCTCTAAATGTCATTAGTTCGGCGCTGCAAGTGAATACCGAAGGATTTTCCGGGTGAATGGCATTTAGCAGCTAAATGAAGTTGGGGACCTCAATCAACGGCCAAATGCGTAGCCTCGACAGCAGTGCGCATCACTCGACAAAGTGCAGTAATAAACCAAAGAATACTGTTTCTAAAAACTAAGTAAATTTTTATTTCCCCTTTATATTTTTTTTCAAATAAACAAAGACAAAGAAGTACAAAAAAATCTTATCCCCAACCTCTAATACGCATTTCTTGCGGACTTGAGATGTCTACTTATGTCACCTAAAACGAAGATTTTCTTTGTAATTTAAAAAAGGAATTGTTTGTTTTGTTTGAAAAAAGATATGTATGAAAACGCTTTCAAAACACATGAACTATAATTTTGCGGTTTTGCGAGCTTGTTAATCGTCTCCGCTACTGGTATCAAATGACATGTTCCGCCATGTAGACCAGCACAGCCAAACAAAATGTCATTTAGCAGCTGTCATTTCCTATGAATGACCTTAGATTTGCTGTGTGACAGGGGTATAAGGGTCCTTTGCTTCATTTACTTTTTTGTGCATCGCTTTTTCGTTTTTACGTTCTGTTCCTACCTCCTGCAAAAAATGTCAGCCTGAAGGCCACAGCCCTGGGCTCTATAATCAGGTTAATGCCGTGCACTTTAGCAGTAGCTGGCTTATTTAAAAATAACAGGCCTACTCACTGCATGCCTGCAGTTAACAAAGAGAACTAGCATAACACACATGGAAAGGGTGACCAGTTGGCCTACCTGCATGGATTATGGCACTGTGCATAAAACTGGAGATTGAAACAACTAGGAGGTGAGGAAGCAGCATGCACAGATTCACTTTCGAGTGAATCAATGTAAACCAAGCGTGCATGAAAAGTTCAGAAACGTGGATGATGAGAATGTGCTTCGATAGTACCAAAGCATATCTTTAGAAAAAGCATGGACAGTGTGACAAAAAGACGGGAAAAGTTTCGGTGCCGACATGAGGACCGCACGCTTACGGCTCCTCTTTCTACAGATTTTGCAGGTTACTGCAGCGGTACCCGGCACCGGTTTTTCATCAGTTACCACACAGCAAAACAGCAAGGTCAACGAAGCAACTGTATTACTACCCGAAAGTGCGGCTGCGTGTCAGCGTCTACACGATGCAGCAGTGGAAGCAAGGATATGCCTTGCCTCCTCGTTTGAAGACAGCGACACAAGCAACGACACGTGCTTGATTGGTGCCCCTGACGTGGCCACATGCGCATGCCCAGATCTGTCGACAGGGCATTGCTGGAGGGACGTGAACGTCATTGGTAGCTATTCCGGATCGTCACGTGACGCCAGCCTACTTAAGCAGCTTGTTTGCCCGGCTCTGCTGGGTTTCGGTGCCGACATGAGGACCGCACACTTACGGCTCCTCTTTCTACAGGTTGGTGAATATTACCGTTACAAACGAGTGCCCATGCGCTCAAGGTCGGTACCGAAACCCAAAGAGTCTGCTTGTATGAGCATTGTAAATATTCTCGTAGTGTGTATACCATATACATTGCACAGATGTATTACCGAGGCAAGATTACTGTTAGCTGGTGATGTTGAAGTTAATCCCGGGCCTATAAATAAGCAAACAGAGCAGGAGCTTATCGAAACCATGCAACGTATACCTAAAATAGAATACCAACAATAATAGTAAAAGAACTTAGGGCGCTAATGAATCAGAAATCACTTGAAGAAAAATTGATAAACTGGCATCAAAACTGGAAGGTATGACTGAAGTGACTTCCGTAAAAACTACCGAACAACTTCAAGCTCAGAACTGCCAGTTGTATGATGCCCTGCGTACCGTAATACACAAGCAGGACGATTTAGAAAACCGGTCACCGAGGAATCTTTTACTTCTTCTTTGGTTTGAGCGACGCTGATAAAGAAATCTGGGATGAATCAGAGGCGAAAGTTCTCTTTATGCGCAGGAAAACTAAATGTGCCGGTGAGTCCTTCTTCAATTGAGAGAGCCCACAGGATAGGAACGTGCGCTGAAGGAAAACTAAGGCCAATCATCGTTAGATTTGCTCAGTTCAAAGATGAACAGCGAGTACTATCAGCGGCTTCGAAGCTGAAGGATACTGACTTTTCGTTAAGCGAAGATTTCTCAAAAACTGTGCGCATTTCCAGAAGCAAATTGGTAGCGTTTGCACGTGAAAGAAAAGCCAAGATAACCCTAAAGTGCGATAATCTAACCATGGACGGTAAAACATATTTCTGGGATGCATCAGGCAGCACTGTTAGAGAATGTGATTCGAGTAGTCGAACAGCAGTGGTTAGGCAGATTGAGTTGAGCAATGAAGCTAGTGTTGTTGTCCAAGAGGGCAATCAGTAGCAACCATTGCCCGCTGCTTCGCAATCATCCCGACTAAATCACCATGCATCTGATCACCTGTCAATCATCGTAGTTAATTGTCGAAGTCTCAAAAATAAGTCTACCGAATTTTGTGCACTGTTGAGCATGTTGCAGCCGGATGTTCTTATTGGTACAGAGTCGTGGTTGAACCCTGATATAACTAGTTCTGAGGTCTTTCCTTCGTGATTCACAGTCTATCGGAGGGGCAGAGATGCTCGGCGAGGTGGTGTATTTATTCTGGTTAACATCATTATCGACAGTGTACCCTTAAATAATTCTGACAGTGTCTCGGAAGCGGTATGGTGCAGACTAAACGTATCACATGAAAACAGTCTTGTAGATGCCTCTTTTTATAGATCACCCAGTTTTAATAGCATCGAACCATTTTGTAGTTTATCGAGAACGTTAACAGTTTTCGCATCGGAAAAAGTAATACTAGGGGGCGACTTCAACATGCCAGAGGTTCAATGGTACGAACGTTTACCGGTTGAAAGTAGCCGAAACACGCTTCACACCGCCTTTTACGAACTAATTCAAGTCTATGGACTACATCAGTTTGTTGATTTACCAACCCGTTTTGGTAACACTTGGAGGTAACGTATTAGTTCTACTGTTCGCTAACGATACTGATTTAGTCGAGTCTGTTACGATTGTCTCAGTCATCAGCGATCATGAAGTTGTGCTTGGTTCAACTGTTTGTGAAAGACCTGTGTGCAGTAAGCAGCGTCCGCGGAAAGTACATGTATGACAGAGGTAATTATGGCGCTATAACCAACGAACTTGACTCTTACCGACATTCTTAGATTAAAGTTGTCACTCTAATATGAACGATTTGTGGACGCTTTTTAAAGAAAAACTACTTTATTTTAGTAATATGTATATACCGTCTAGAGTGTTGTCGGGGAAACAGCGCTCTGAAAAACCTTGGATGAATGCTAAGCTCCGTTCCTCAATAAAAGCAAAATCACGGGTATTCAAAATGTACCATAAATAAGGCGATCCCGCCCTCTACACTAAGATAAACTCAATGAATAAAAAACCTAAGAATGAACTATGGCAAGTGAAGCATGCGTACTTGTCAGGTCTATCTGATAAAATCAAAACAAATCCGAAAGAAGTTTGGCGATATATAAGGAGTAGTAAAAAAGACGGCAATGCAATACCAGTAATAATAAACAATAAATTGGTTAAAGATGACGTAGGTAAAGCTGAATGCTTTAGTAAGTACTTTCCTTCGGTATTTAACACACACCAACTGAGTGTAGTTCTTGGATATTTCATACACTTGCCCAACTAACCAGGTGTACGTTCTCTGCTAGGTAACCTGAACCCACATTCTGCGAATGGTCCTGATGGTATCTCTAATCATGTACTGAAGCGTTGGGCATCTACTATTTCTCCCTTCACAGTAATACTCTTTAATAAATTACTGCATGATGCAATGTTATCAAAGGGTCGGAAATTGGCTAACATAACTCCGATTCACAAGGAAGGTGATAAAGGAAACGTACACAATTATCGGCCGCTGTCCTAAACATGGGTTTGCTGTAAGACTTTAGAGCATAAAATTTATTCAGTCCTAATGAAACACATCGAGGATAATAATTTCTTCACAGCTACACAGCACGTCTTTCTCTCCGGATTATTTTGCACAACCCAATTAACAGAATTTATCCACGATTTCACAATTGGTATCAACTACAGCACACAGATAGATGCAGTATTTCTAGACCTAAAAAAGGCGTTTGATGTGGTGTCGCATAACCTACTTTTGTTTAAATTATCTAATCTAGGAATTCCAGAGCGTTTACTCGGTTGGATCAAAGACTACCCACATATGCGTGAACAACGTGTCGTCGTCAACGGCGCGCAATCTTCCCCTGTAGAAGTTTCATCCGGTGTACCACAGGGGTCTGTGCTCGGACCATTGTTACTTCGTAATCTTTCTAAATGACATGCCAGCTGATCTTAAATCTACTGTTAGACTGTGCGCAGATGACTATGTGTTATATCTTCCAGTTACGTGCATAAATGACGCGAAAATTTTGCAGACTGACCTGGACGCTGTAACTACTTGATGTGATAATTGGGAAATGTCATTGAATATAAAGAAGTGCTACCATGTAAAATTTTTAAATAAGATAAACAAGTTAGTAACTTCGTACCGCATAAATGAAAACCACCTTGCAAATGTGCGATGAAATTAGTATCTGGGTGTCACATTTTCTTCGACTATTAATTGGTCTGCGCACGTGGACACAGTTGCGGCGAAAGCGTCCCGGATGCTGTATTTTTTTCAGAGGAACTTTAAGCACGCCCGTACAGGTTCGAAGGAAACGTTGTACGTCACTAACATTAGGCCTGTGCTGGAACACGCTTACCAATCATGGTATCCATTTACTAATAAGAATATTGATAACTTAGCGTCCAAAAACGAGCAGCACGCTTTGTCACAGCCAATTACGATTTCACTGTCAGAAGCTCGAGTATTGTTGACGGACTTGGATGGAAGACTTTGGCAGCACGTAGGAAAGTAGTGAGGTTAAAACTTTTATTTAACATTCTAAGCGACAAGACAGGAATTAACAAAAACATTTATATAAAAGAACCTCATTACATCAGTACTAGACGAGATAACCCAACAAAAATTAGACCGTATCGGTGTCGCATTTTTGTCTTTAAATACTCATTTTTTCCTAAAACGATTGAAGATTGGAATGCTCTACCCAGTGAAGTAGTTGCCACATCTGATTTTCACGCTGCCATCGACGTATATGTGATGTAACATGTAACAGTCGTGTATTATGTTCCGCCATTGTATTTCCAAGTGATGTTGCCTTTTTGTGTATTACCCTTTTCTGTGACTGCTTTATGCATCAAGATTTTAACCCCCCTACAATAATGCCACATCGGCGCTGTAGGTATATGTAACAAATAAATAAAAAGTCTCATTGCTACTTGCTGGACGCAGAGAAACCAAACAATATGGGGCACTGAATCGATCTGTACAGAAGGTGCACATCATATGAGAAAAACATGCGAAAACAAGAACTCTGATGTCTACTGTGCCCTACAGCGAAAGCTTGAAAAGAAAAATTTCATAACACAAACAATAATGCTGCACTTGCTAAGGTTCTGGCTTGTTTTCGAAGCAAAGGAGGCATAGATCAGAACTTCTGAAAACAAAAGGGTCGGTAACTAACTCCTGCACTTCTGACTGCGTTAAACGTAAACCTCACTCAAGCGAAGGAGGGCAACACCCCGTATTTTTGAGGCTCGGGTTTGATGTCTTTGCACAAGGAACAAAACTGTTTGGCAAGGCAATACCCGTGCACGACACTCTGGACGAGCACCAAAACAATGACAGCGTGTGATACATAACAGCCACGACCAGACGTGTATAGGTCCAAAACTGTACAGCAATAGACAGGAGTGACAATCTCCCCATCATGTTGCCGAAAAAAAAAGACCAACTCTATATGCACGACGTCATAGGATCTTGCAGAAGCAAGCATACACTTGACGTGACAGGTGCGCCAACGCGGCAGTTGAAAACTGAAAGCGCCCTCGCTGTTCAAACAGGTTGGCGGGTTGCCAGAGCCCCTTGGCGGCATTTCGACGGAGGCGACGTAACATTCAATGTTGGGGCACAATTTAGTTGCTTTAGAGATTTCGATGGCCCCTTTAGAGAATTTCAGCTCCAAAAGTATGTTTTCATAGTGAAAGCTACCAAAACAGTGGACGTCGTCGATTCGCGGATAAGTGTACGACTTGAACGACTGCAAAAGAAGCTGAAAGACACAAACGCTACATATATCTGCAAACATGCCGGCGAACGGAGCTTCACTGCTACTGGCATACGACCTCAGCAAAGGTGAGTTGCAATCCATCCATCCTTTCTTAACTTATACATTTAAACAATGCGCCAACCTCTTGGGTTACGTAGGAAAAAAATATGCGCAGGACCATGAAGCAAGGGTGTATCGCTTAGTGGTCATCGCAGCACATTGGAACAGCCAGCAGTTGGAAATAACAATGATTGACTGCAACCACAGTCACGAAGCTACCAAATAAATCTTCCACTTGCACCTCGAAAACCACCGGCTTGCACACCATGAAAAGGAATATGTTGTTCCCCTGCTTGACCTCAATGTATTGCTCAACGTCATAGCTGGGAAGCTAGCAGAAAAGACAGGTAAGGACGTGTTCTTCTCTCGTTTTACGACGGATTCCTTGCCTCAATTTTCGCACTTCCGGTGTTCTTTCCTTAAGAACCGGTCAGTTATGACTTCCGCATTGCTTTTTTCTGTTTCGCCAATGAATGCTATTCATACACGTATGTCACTTTTTGCCGGCATTTACGAACAGGAAAGCTGGCAACAACACAGCACCTGCACAATTATTTGAAGCACAATTGTCACAGCCGAGACGAAGCTGAACAACTAGTTGCCGTCAGCAGCATCGTTCAAAGATAATCCCAATCACAGATAAAAATGAAGCGCTACAAATTTTGTTTCTTCAAACACCTCACACAGAGCAAGCACATAAGTTCTTCCTGAAGGTGATGCTGCTTCACGCGAAATACAGAACGAACAAGTTGAAAATGCCACTTTATCTGTCGGGCAAGATGAGTGTGGAGAAAGCCAAATTATTGCTTATGCTTTTGTTGCTTCTGAGCAGCGTCCCCACGTCACTGAAATGCTCAACCTCTTCGTGGCGGAAAACCCTCGTTCTGAGAATTCTTGTGGCATAGTCATCGACAAGGACTTCACCGAAATTACAGCATTACGTAGCACTTTTCCATCTACTCCGTCAATACAATTGTGCCAGTTTCAGGTCACCAAAGCATTCGAAACCGGAGCTAGCCACTGGATAGCACAGAAACGCCACATATTTCCGTTGAATTGCGTTATTCGCCTGGCGCCTCGTGGTAGTTGTGAAATCTCCGCCTTACCTGGAGCCACAATGTTGCCAGCCTAAGGCTCTACGTTGCCAACTTGCTTTTCAATGATTACGCCAAACTTATCCGCTAATTTTCGGTTTTTTTTTTGGTGAGCTCAATGTTTCCTCATCCTCCTCTTTCCCAGAAAGTGGGTTGCAACGGGAACGCTTCTCTGCAGCTCGGTGTCTCGCCGTCGCGACCGTCCTTGCGGCCGGAAGACAGCCATCATGGTATGCGTCGCGAAATCGCGTACTTTCTCGCCGGCGCGCGCCGCAAGCGGAGGCATGATGCCCGCCGTCGCAGCTGTCCTCATGAAATTCTGTGTTCGCGCTCGCCGTCCCGACCGTCCTTGTGGCCTGAAGACGTCCGTCGTGAAATCGCGTACTCGGTAATTTTGGTATCATTCACGTTGACGCTGGCAGACAGAGTCACTTTTTTCACTCTTCGTGCCTGAGAAGCACGAATATGGACAGACAACTTTGGCGGGACGAGGATAATCGTGAAGCTCGAAAACAAAATCAGGCTTCGTGAAATTGCCGAACTAGTCTCTTATCGTGCACTCAGACTACGAAATTCCTTCATAAACTGCAATCGTTCATTACAGTAAAATTTGGTACCCATAGTATTGGGTACGGTTGAAGAGGGAGGGTGCGACTTGTTTTAGGTGCCCTGTTTTTATTTATTGGCGAGGCGTGAGCATGTGTCTCGTGAGGAGGGCCCGCATTTGTACAGGCTTGCACGTGGGCTTGCGGCGCCTCAGGGCCCGGGCTCGCAACAAGAAAACAGTTAACGGAGCGCACGTCTCGTGACAGGCGCCAGGGCATCGTCCAACTCGACGTTCTCTTTTTCAAAAATTTATAACAAAGATAAGCTTTATAAAAATAAACAACACATCTGTTTTATTTCTAACAAGCTAGTCAAACTAGAAAAGCCACAATTACTCTGCAGAAACAAAAATTACAACCCTGGCTTATGAATTTCTTAAAAACATTTTAGCATGACCTCCACACTAAAGGGGCCTTGAAGACAACACATAAGTATGGTTCATAAATGGTTCATAAAGACTTCTTTTTCCTTGATAAAGTTACACCAATTTTACCGCAACCTTCAACAAATAATGGGGATATATCTGGGGAAACAGAAGAAGCAGTGACGTTTTACCAGGCAATTTCCTGCATGCTTTGAACTGTCCCCGAAAATAGTATCGGACAATGGGCCAGCTTATTTGATTGATTGCTTGATTGATTGATTGATTGATTGATTGATTGATTGAAGCTTTATTCATTTTTTTTACAGAACAAAATACGCAAGAACAGTGTTTGACCCACTAGCCAGAAGCTAGTTTTAGGGTCCACAAATAAAACAGATATGAGATATGAGGCAGATATGAGGGAGGCCTACGAAGACAACTGCATCACAGCTATCACCTCCGCCCGTACCACTCCCAGGAACAAATGGCCCAGCCGAACGCGCGGCCGGGCTGAAAGGGCCTTCCCTCTCTTGAAAGGAGGGCGTCTCAGTGCAGCGACGCTACCATAGCGACGCATGACCCTCTTCTTTTTTAAACAGCACACAACGCGATGCATGGTCCAGACCCCTCCGAAGGTAATGTTTTCGCGTGAGATAAGAAGCGCGATCGCTGTAGGACACGGCGGCTAGGTTCGCAATCTATGCAGAAGATATAACTATTTGGACCAAAGCGCAGGACATCGACTCCGTCGAATCTGCGATCACGGAACTACAAGCAGCTCTCCACAGCCTTACGGACACTTTGCCCTCTGTAGGGCTCGCCTTGGCGCCAGACAAAAGAGAATTTCTTGTTACCCATAGGAACAAGAGGTTACCTCCGCAGTTCCATCAGGTGGTATACATACCACATATTCTTCTTCCATCTAAAACCGGTAGGATCAGACTTCTGTGTTTGCCGATAGCGAGCAGCAACAGCTCCAAACAATGGATAAATCAACTGAAGTCAAGCTGGAAACCGATGCTACACGTAGCGTCGCGTATGTCGAAGAAGTATGGGGGTGCATTTCAAACGGCAACACATACGCTGGCAAGGACAGTGTCAGTGGGCCGAATATGTTATGGGGCTCTGGTGTACCGCCTCACCGCTACGCACATGAAACATCTCGACATTCTATACCTAGTGGTTCGCTGCACAATAACTGGCCTACCTCGACACATCCGTATAGCGGCGCTTGAAAATTCAGTCTGCCACCGCTACCCGCACTAATGGAAGCAATCATAGCCCAAACGCTGCGAGACGCGACCTCACAAGCCAAGGCCTGGTTCTTATGGCCTGGGACAACAGAAGACTACTCGATCCTGCCACGCTGCCCGCTACACCCCCGCCGCCCTGAGAACACACAACTCAGGTCGTAATGCATCAGAAGACCAACATACCCAGAAGGCACCCCCAAGCCCGACAACAGGCGCAACGTTCCAGATGAGCCACCGCTATGGGGAAATTGCCTTCAGGCAAGCTTCTTTGCCTTTAGGGACAGACTGGGGCGTCCAAACGTGCGGCTGACGCGCAAAGAGAAGGTGGCTCACGCTCACCTTGTGCAAGGACATCTCTGTCGCCCTGACCAAAGAGCTCATGCACGGACAGTTCGCGCTGAGTACGCAGGTGCGCACCGATTGGTGCAACCTCCTACGAGAGGTTGCGCAAGGGAAGCTGCGCGCGCGGCCCCCCTTGGGAGGTCCCAGCAAGATCGTTCAGGTCGACGAGTGCCTCATGCGGGAAAGCTCAAGGCCGGAAAACTCATGGGGAACAGGGACGCCTTTTGACGTGGAATGGCGTCCCCAAGAGCACGGTGGACAAGGGCCCCTGGGTTTTCAGCATGGTCTCTGTCGAAAGGAAGGAGGTGGGTGTGTTCATAGGTGGACGCGCAGGCCGCCGCCACGCTCGCCGAGAAAATGACTGTGTAGCTAATACAGTTTGGAAACTGCAGAGCTACGGTAGTGAATAGGCGGGTGGTGCCACTATGTGGTAGCGGTTCCAGCTTAGAGTTGGAACTGATCAATACAGTTTGATTGATTATGGGGTGTATGAAAATGTGTGGTAGGTTGTACTGTGGGTCGTTGATGTTGGTAGGAGAACTTGGTTACTAGTGACCTTAACCTTGACTTACTTAGTAACCTTGGTTGTTGTTGTTGCGTTGTGTTTTGCGGCAAATAAGCAACTTAGGCTATCATGCGCCAAACAGAACATTTTGTGTAGTTAGTGGATAATAACTGTTACCGCACGTTACAGTGTTAAACCTTACTGAGAAGCCCTGCTTCTTTTATAAAAATAAAAACGGAGGAAATTTTAACAAGTGCGTTTTTTCCTAAAAGTAGACTGGGGTGAAATGGAATGTGTTCGCCGTAGAACAACCTAAAATGCTTTTTTCTCAGGACCTCAACTTTCGCACATGAGAGTAACATGTGGTTTACTGCCAGCTCTTGGTCGCATTCCTCATATCTCGGTTTATCTTCTTTCATAAGAAGGAAGTTATGTGTCAGGTGTGTACGTACAATGCGGAGACGACATAAACTGACTTCTGTGTAGCGTTCCGCGTGTTTGCTTGATTCCTACTCTGCTATAGTGGGTTTAACTATGTGAAGTTTGTTGTTTGTTTTCGTTATCCCATGAGGACTGCCATCTTTCTCTGAGTTTACTCCGTATAAATTTCATACAGTCGCTATGAGCAATATGTACTTGTGTTACTGTTTTGCTACCAGCCTGTGCAGCACATGCATCGGCTCTCTCATTACCATTGATCCAACATGGCGAGGAACCCAGCACAACTTAACTTTCCTGTCCCTGTGTTTATGCTGTCACTAAATTGTGTATTATGTCTCCTAATATGAGTGAGCAGCATTTTCGTAACGTAGGGCTGTGATCGCGCTGAGCGAGTCTGTGTAGATAACACTTTTCGGAATGCTTTCCTTCCTTATTCTTTCTACAGCAGCAGTTGCATAAGACTCCGCTGTGAAACTCGAGGCGCACTGAGGTAGTCTGATCACCTTCTCCCATTTGCCTTGTATTATTGCACTCCAAGCATAGCATGATGTCTTGGAACCATCTGTGTAAAACGAGGTGTAGCCTTTGTATTTTTCGTTCAGTGCCAAAAACTCCTGTAATATGTGTTCACGTGGTGTTTTCTTTTTTGGAAAGTGTGTCAGTGTAAAATCGCACACAGCAGGGAACCTATACCAAGGTGGTAGTTGTTTTGTTCTTTGGGCAGTCCCAGGTCATGTGTCCAGCATACTAAATTCTTGGCATTTCTCTTCGAACCAAAGGAGCAATGGTCTAATAGCTTGGAGTTTGTTATTAAACAGTGTCCTAGACGGGCATTTCGTAACTATGGGATAGCACAGATGCTTAGGTAGTGAACGGATCTTGAGGATGTAAGAGCACGTGAGCATGGTTCTTCTATGTGTAAGTGGTGGTTCATTGGTTTCAACATAAATACTGCTAATCGGTGATGTCCTATATGTCCTCCTACGTGAGCATGGTTCTTCTATGTGTAAGTGGTGGTTCATTGGTTTCAACATAAATACTGCTAATCGGTGATGTCCTATCGGTGATGTCCTATAGAGTCGTAAACCCAAATTACGTACGGGATCCAGTCGTTTAAGTAGGCCTACCTTGCTGAGCCATACACAATGCCGCCATAGTCTAATCAAGAGCGCACAACTGAGCGATAAACTTGTAGAACGCATGACCTGTCGGAACCGCAGTATTTGCGTGACAGAACTAGAGCTCGGGATGCTTTCTTTTTCAAGATACTGATGTGAGGCAGGAAATTGAGTTTTTTTGTCAAATGTTATGCCGAGAAATTTGTGCTCATTTTGTATGGGCAAATTCACTTCTTTTAGGTGTAGGGTGGGTTAGGCCTGCAGGCCTCGTTTGAGTGACAAAAGAATAGCGACTGTTTTCTGTGGTGGAAACTGGAAACCATTTCTGTCTGCCCACGTTGTCAGTTTATTATAGTCGAACTGTACTTGTCTCTCGCATGTAGTTACATTGGACGATGTGCAAGCTATTTGAAGTCATCAACTAAAAATGAATACATATTCGACCTTGGAATTATTTTTGGATATAGCGTTCATATTTACGACAAACAGTGTTGTGCTAAAAATACAGCCCTGGCGGACCCCGTTCTCCTGTACAAAATGCATCGACAGGGTTGAGCCCAGGCGCACTTGAAATGAACGATTTGTCATGAAGTCATTCAGGCAGTTCAGCATTCTTCCACGGATGCCTAATTCTACTAAATCCCGGATTATTCCAGCCTCCATGTAGTGTCATAAGCCTTCTCAAGATCAAAAAGACAGCAAGACAGTGTTGTTTGTGTATAAATGCTTCTCTTACGGCATTTTCGAGGCGTACAACATGGCCAGTTGTTGAGCATGCTTTTTTGAAGCCACACTGGTGAATGTCTATAAGTTCATTTGATTGTAGGACAAAACTAACCTGGTATCCACAACTAGTTCAAAAGTTTTGCCCAGACAGCTTGTAAGGGTTATTGGTCTATAACTACTAGGGGAGGTTGACGGCTTTCCGGGTTTTAAGAATGCTACAATAGAAGCTTTTCTTTCCAAGCTCCCGGCATTTGTCCCGCTACCCAAATTTTGTTTAAAAATTTCAGAAGTGCTTCTACACCAGGACCAGATAGATGAGCGAGCATTTCATAATGTATATCATCTGGCATGGGGGCGGTCTGCTTAAGAGCGAAAAGAGCTCTTTTTAATTCTTGCAGTGTAATTAAAGTGTTTGTATGTTTCGTTGTGCCACCGCATGTTGGGCAGTCGTTGTTCTCAGCTGTGTTTTTATACTTGAAGAAAGCTTGTGTGTTAGTGTGCGGAACTTCATACTTTGGCGAAGTGTTCACCCAGTATATCTGACCTGTCTTTCTATGCTTGTTTGCACATCCGGTGCTTTTACAAGGGGAAGTGTGTAGGCGGAGTACGTCCCGTTTAACTTATGAACTGCTCCCATACCTTCTTTGATGTTACGGAGCTGTTTATGGAACGAGACATAATTTTGCCATGAGGCTTCTCCAGCTTTGCGGCGAATGTACCTTGCTTTACCTCTTACCTTTTTTAAATTTATGTACATTTTCCTGTGTTGGGTCCTTCTAAAGGCCCCCCATGCTTATTCGCTGCTTTTTTGCGTCCTTACATTCTTGGGTTCACCATACTTTGAAGTTTTACCTCACCACTCCCGTGGACTGTGGCGATAGCGTATGCGTGCAGCATTAAAAATGTGGGATGTAAACACTTCATTCAATTCGTCAATGCTAAGAGTGTCTGAAAAAACGTGGTATAAATTTGCTTCCAAAGTAAAAAGTTACCAGTCGGCAAACTGAAGTTTCCACCTGCGTGGTTTCGTCGAGATAAAGGTTGGTGATGATTTTACGCAAACGAGTAGAGGTAGATGATAGCTGCCATATGGGTGTCTATGATATCCCAATTAAAATCGATAATAACAGATGGTGAACTAAAGGATAAATCTAAGCAGCTCATCTTTCCTGAGCTTGGAGAGCAGTATGTAGGCTTGCCAGTATTCAGTAAGCAGACATTACAGGTCAAAATCAAATCTGCAATCTGGCCTCTTACATCAGTTTTGTCACTTCCCCAAAAAGATGAGTGGGCATTAAAATCAGCTACTATTAAGAACGGTTCTGGTAACTGATTTACTAAGTCTTCTAGATCAAGCGGTGTTACCGTGAGTTGTGGTTCCAAGTACACACAGCAGACTGTGATTGTTTTGAGTACCAGCATGTGGCAGCCACTGCTTCTAGCCTAGTTTTCAGTTTTGTTCTTGCGCTGCAATACCATTTTGCACAATTATGGCGACACCAGCAGAGAGCCAATTCGCCTGTTCTCGGTCACAACGAGAGACCTGGTATCCTTTCAGTATGTTCTTATGTTTAGGACCCAAGTTCGTTTTCTGAACGCACAAAACTACAGGTGAATGAGTTGCGAAGATTTCTTTGACGTAATTTAAATTATTTAGAACTCCTCTACAATTCCAGTGGACTAGGAATGCCATGTTATATTTTTATCAGGTGAAAACTAGGTTTTCGGCCCCGTGATACGGTTTTTGCCTTTCCATTTTGTATGAACTTCCGCCGCACCACAGAAATAGACGGCCGAGAACCTCCCTCAGTTGTGTCCATTGTCTCTTCAGAGACGCTGGAGGTTCGTGCAAGATGCACGGGTGTTGAAGAGTTGGACCTCGCCGTGTGGGGTGAGGCCTTCGGGATTGCCAAACCAGGGGTCCGTGCAGCCCGCTTTGGGGGTGGTGGAGCAGCGCTAGCTGCTTCCACCGGGGCCGCGGGGGGCCTTGCATCAGCCTCAGTCTGTGTGGCTTCAGCAGGCGTGCAAGACCGCTGTGATGCCGCGCCCTGTTGCACCACAACTGAGTAGGATCGGGTATGCGGTGGCGTCAGTCGCCTCAGTGCTTCGCGAAATGTAAGCTTTTCAGTTATTTTCAGTGTCATGATCTCTTTTTTCCACGCCGGGCAAACACGAGAGTATGCTGCGTGGTTGCCCTTGCAGTTCACACAGAGTTGTTCAGATTCACAGTTCTCAGCAAGGTGTTCATTGGAGGCACATTTGGCGCAGGTGTCTTGGCCCCGACAGCTTAGCGAGCCGTGGCGGTATTGTTGGCACTTGTAGCATCGGCGAGGATTTGGAATATACGGTCTCAGTTTCATTTTTGTGTATCCTACCTCCATGGATTCTGGAAGTATGCTGGATGCAAAGGTGAGGACGGTGTGTTTCGTCTGGATTCCTTTGTTTTCTTTTTTATTTTGATTCTATACACATTTGTGATGTTCTGTTCTATAAGACCTTCCAGAAGTTCCACGTACCGTGACTCCGCGTACCGTGTTGAGCGACCGGTGTTCACTTACACTGATAGGAATCTCACCAAAAGACTAGTCCCGGCACTTTGTCACACAGGTGTTTGTGGAGCAATTCGAGAAGGAGGTCTCCATTGGCTAGTTATTTCGCTTTGTAGCCTTAACCTATGGTGGATGCTAGAGGCTTTGTAACTACAAATGGTGAGACGAGTCGTGCGGTTTTTTCAGCGTGATTGCTGTGCACTACGTGGAACCGAGGAAAGTTGTTGACGATTTTGCGAAGACCTTAGCGGTTGCGTCGGTGCCCCTCTTTTACGAGAGGGATCAGTTGCGCGAAAAAAAGAAGCCATAAAATGAAAAATCTCTTCGGCCATGGTGCCAGCCGCCCACCATGGAACCCTACAAGGGGGACGAGACAGGAACTCGCGAGCAAGTCCTGCCCACGCCAGCTGTACACCACGACTATAACCTAATATGGCTGAACTCAGGGTCGTCCGCCACACAAGGTTAACTCTAGCCGCCAGGAAAAACGGAAACTGAGAAAGAATGAGACGACAGGAAAGTTGTTAGAAAGGAGAGAGGAAAGCGAAAGTTGAAGGAGAGGACAGGAAAAGGCGACTGCCGATTCCCCCTGGGCGGGTCAGACCGGAGGTGCCGTCTACGAGAAGCAGAGGCCAAAGTGGTGTGTTGCCTTCGCCAAGGGGCCTTAAAGGTACAGGCACTCGACGTCGGCTCAACCACCAGGACCCGCTTTTCCTCGGTCACGGCGCTGCCACGCACGGTTTAACGTGGGTGCTCGGGGTCTGTGGTGTCGCACAGTGCACGCAAACATCTGCTTTAGCAGATGCCCCCTGCGGGGCGTAGTAAACTTGGATATTATGTTACTCGCGTGGTAGTAAAGTAAAGACCTTGAGTATTGCATTACTGGTACGAGAGTGTAATTTAACCGTGTTACTGAAGGAATATATGAGGGTTTAGAGAGCATAACAACACAGAAAATGGACGATGCACTTTGTGATGGTCTCGACGAAGAGCCCGCTGCTGCCTGTCCCGCGGCGGAAGGTGCAGCCGACGCTCTATCCAATTCGGAGAACAACCCTGTGGTAAATTTATTTGAAGACTCCGACAATGGCATCGAATGGAATGAAGAATGGTTCACTCAAAGATAGCGAGACAGCTTGCGAATTTCAACATCGCCTCGGGAGTTTACGTCTTGAAAGAGATCAACGACCTGGCCATGGGGGAGAATCTCAAGCCACAAGTAGTGAGTTTTTCACCTCGTCTCCTGAATCCGTGCAACATGTGGGAACATTTCTAATATACTACGAGAATGAAGAGCTGCCTCAAGGAAAAAGTTCAATTCAAGGACTGATGAGTTATGAGCATGTGGGTGGAAGGAGACGGAGCTTTAGCGGAAATTAATCCTCGAAACAGCCAACGGCCTCGAAAGAACACTTCAAAAACTGGCTTGAATATTCGCTCCTATACCCCCCACTTGTGTCTGTTGGATAGAGAGAGAGAGAACAACTTTATTTTGTGCCCGGTGGGAAAAGGAAGCGGTTGGAGATCGTATGTATCTATCGTATGTAAGTATGTATTTATCGTAAGTTATCGTATGTATTTAGAACTTTATATTAATTATATTTTATGCAGATTAAAATATGGAAACTCTACTTCGAGAATCAAGCAACCTTCATGGAAGCGGATGTTCTTCTAAGCAGTTGCTCTTACCTAACAACGTTTCCTCGCAAAGTGAAGCCATTGTGTTCGTTTAAGAACTGAACAGACAGTACGGACAGTCTTCAAACTGACACGCACATATTGTGCACATGTGCCCCGGGGCCAGCAGTTACTGTCGCTGCAAACTACACGGACTACCAATTAAGCGAAGAACAAAAGCAGAATCGTACTGGGGAGGCAACTCTGAAGAACACTTCAGAAACTTGCTTGAATATTTGCTCCTATGCCCCCGGAACTTGTGTC
Organism: Haemaphysalis longicornis; assembly: GCA_013339765.2. NCBI lineage: Eukaryota > Metazoa > Arthropoda > Arachnida > Ixodida > Ixodidae > Haemaphysalis > Haemaphysalis longicornis. The sequence goes on from CM023453.1 coordinate 5,246,863, forward strand.
TGTTCGAGTTCGCGTGTTCCCCCGTCAGCAGCTCATATCATCCATGTATGTTATGGTATGTATATATATATATATAACTGCAGGTGAAAATATTGAAACTCGACACCAAGAATGCAGCAACGTATGGCCCTCTACTGTGCAAGCCGACTGCGGCGATCCGGGACAAACGCCACGTGATTCCTCTAACGAATGTCATCCGAGAGATGAACCAACTCATTCTGCTGTTCTGAACCTAGAACAAGAGACTGTCCAGAGGACAAGGCCCGATAGGTAATTCTATCTATAAATTTATAAAGCAAACTTGTTTGTCACCACCAAAAAGTAGCTGTCGAACTTTAGAGTGGACTAATGGACCTGTTGCAAACTATTCTGCTTAAGATGCAGAATATAACCTAGCAGTCAGAAAATGGAAACCTGATTTATCCTGCTGGACTTTTGAAGATTGTTTAATCATTACGATTGCATTCAGCCAAATCCTACCTTTGTTCCTATGGCAAGGTACTTTTCTGTAACAGAAAGTTTAGAAATTGTCGAACAAATCTTGGAAATAAATACTGATGGACAAGTTAAACAGTTTGCAACAGAAATATACAATGCAAAGTAAACGCTGCTGCCAAAGAAAAACTGCATTTGTTATTTCTCCTCCAAGCTCTGGCAGAAATTTTGTTTTTGATGCCATCAGAAATTTTTACTTGAAGACAGGTCGGATGGCTAGTTTTAATGGACATACACCTTTTCCTTTTCAAAATTATAACAGCAGAAGAGTGATTCTATAGAATGAGCCTAACACTGCACCAGCTTCAATGTCAACTGTAAAAATGCTTCTTGGTGGAGACACACTTGGTGTAAATAAATGTATGCAGATTTTCTTCACATTTACCGTACACCGGTAATCATGCTGACAAAGTGAAGTTCTAAACAGAGACTGTGCTTGGACTGAGAGATGGTATTTTTACAGATTGAAGAGGCTCAGTCTGTGGCAAGATAATGTTGCCAAACCTCCTCCATTTGTTCCGAAAGAGCTCGTCAAAAGATATGTTTTGGAATAAAATTTATCGACCATCACTAACTTTGGCTTCATCTGTTTTTCTTGGTCCTCGACGCCGTTTTACATCTTCAGGTTGTTCTGTGCGTCTTAGATTAGCTACTTCATCAATACTGGTGTCATAAAGTCGTTGAGATTGAAACGCTTCTTTCATAACAGTATCTTGAGAATCAAGACTGCGAGCTTGAGCATAAACTGGTATCTTCGGTGCGTGGGGGGTTGATTTTGGGAGGTAGAAGATGCTTGTCCAAGGGATCTTCCCGAGACTTGAGATTCCTTAAAATGTATGTTCTTCATTGCTTTGTTTCTGTTTGGGAGCATTTTTTAATTTTAGAGATTACATTCTTCATTTCTGCTTGTTCAGATGGTTTAATAATCTGAGTTTGAATAACACCGGAATTACATTGTGTTCGACCAGTCCAATGACTTCCAGGACATGCAGCATTAGTAGGAGTCCAATATTGATTCTCGGTTGGATGGTTACTAGATAAACAGTAATCATATGACCAATGAAACTCAACTTCTAATTAACATTCAATTTTCCATAAGCTGCATACAGCAGCCCAAGTTGCTGTTGGAGCCATAGGAGTATTATATTGAACAGTAGTACACCATAAGTAATTAATGGACGTGCGTAGGGCAGGAGGCGGTCTCTTAGCCTTCAACCAGCGTCCGGGCTAATTGTGACTCATGCGTCCGGCTATATTCTCCCCTGGTGAGCCTGGGGAAACATTACTGCGTTGTTGTTGCCCTAGCAACGCCACCGCCATGGGGAAACATTGGCCTTGAAGGCGTTGTTGCCCTAATTGCCATGGCAACAATGCGAGGGCGCGCAGCTTGCGTGAGGGAGAGGTAACGCTTGTAATTGCTCCCATCTCATGCCGGTTGGATTCGCGCAGCTTCCCCACCCCCGTTTCCCCCCATCCCACCCGGTAACCACAGCCGCCACCCCGCTGCCTCCATCCTCCCCACGGGCAAGCCTCGCTCCGATGGTAGAAGTCGACGCCAGCTCGAACGCGACGTATCACTTGAACACTTTATGCGCGTTACCTGCGCGAACGCGACGTGCGGCGAAAACACCGATGACCAATACAACACAGACAAGGTTACCTGTCTGCTTCAAGCACAGCACACGCACGACCCAAGTCCTATCTTCAGCTCAGCTTCACGCGGCATACGAACGACGTTCCTTTTGCTAACAGCACTCAAAGAGTCTTGTGTTATGATTCATCCTATGTTCTTGGCGTCCCTTTTGCAGCACGTAATGTCCAGGGAGCACATCGAGAAATGCCCACTACATGAGGCGCCGGAAACTGCGGTATTAGGCGCGCAACTGCTAGTAAGTGCCCACATAGGCACCTGTAGGATTGTAAGTGTAGATGTATTTGTTTAAGGCTAAATGGATAATAATTTAGTCTATTAGAGGTGCTTTTACTTCTGCAATTTAAAGTCGTGGATATAATTTACAACAGGTTGGATGATTATAAAATACTGCTTTCGTGGATATAATTTACAACAGGTTCTGCTTTCGCAATATTCAGATCCATAACATTCATATGTTTATTTAATCTTCATTGATCATCTTTGCCCCACATTACCAAAGTGTAATTATGTCGTGGAATACCTATAACACACGGAATATCTTTCGCATCTGTCTTAATTCGATTACCCCATATTGTATCAATGAACCTTGTATTAATATCAGCGGCATTTTCTATTACTGGTTTTGTTTCGTCCGCAGAGTTCCATTTATATGTAATCATAAAAGTTATATACAATATCTCTAACAACAGAACTAGCAATTTGTACACCCAATTGCGAGTTAGCATGGCCAGTATTTGTCTGGTTAGTTGCAAAAAGTAAGCGGCACACCAATGGAGTTACTTTAAATTTACAACTGTTTGCAAAGTTTCGTTCTGGAAGATCAGACCATTTTCCCGTACTCATATAATAAAATAAGTAATCTGGATGTATTGCGACTAAAGGAGTCTTTAAAAAGTAATCTTTGCTGGCATTTAAATATTAAGTTGAAGAAACGATGTTTTAATTTGTTCATATTCAAATCGATAACCTCAAGAAAAAACTTTAAAAGTATTTTAAAAAATATACTTTTCTGTTTTCTTAGCTGGATTACGAATTACTTCATCAGCCATCATAGCTCCTGTTGTTGAATATCCAGCATTATAAGCTTCAAGTTCCAATCCTTCTTTTTTAGCCATTTTAATTTCCTCGTGCGCTAATAAAGAACTACTAAATAGTTTTAATGACGTTTTTAATTTATTGTTATTACAGTGTTCACTTAATAAATTACGTATTACACGCAATAGTTTGTCAAGTGTACTGTACGCAAGACTTGAAATTCTTTTCTTCGGTCTAGGATATTGTACACGATACAGTTGGTGTACAACTAAAGCAACTTATGCACTTATTCCTATAGTACCCAACCAAGCGTGCGGATTCTTTTTCCCTTCTTGGGAAGTCTTTGAAATGAAAACTAGGTCAGCGGTACGTACATTCTCAGCGTTTCCAGTTCTTTCCGCATCAGCGTACGTCTTATCGTGCTCAACGGCAGCCACGTCGTCGCTACAGTCGGCGATCCGCTGTCAAGTTCAATAGCGATGTTACGGAAGAAGGGGCATACTGATACGGCGCCGTCGCTCAAGGTACTTTTATACTGATAAACCCACAGCAGGCGGCGCGCTTCGTTAAACGGACTAACTTCCCCACCAACATCACCAACCACCCACAGTACAACCTACCACACATTTTCATACACCCTATAATCAATCAAACTGTATTGATCAGTACAAACTCTAAGCTGGAACCGCTAGCTCATCTAGCCGGGAACTACAATCTACAGCGACGAGTGGGCAGCGTACAACTGCACTCCAAACCTTGTGGGCGCCGCCGGCACCAAGATGAACTGCGCCTGGCATACGGTCAACCATACAGACCACTTCGTTGATCCCAACACCGACGCCCACACCCAGAAAATCAAGAGTTTCGGCAAAAGGCGACTCTAGAGAGGAACGGCAAACAGGTGACCTCCGATCTTTTCGAATGTCACCTCCTGTGCCTTTGGTGGCGGTCGACGAATGGGAGGCACCGCTGCAAAGGACATTTTCCTTCGTCATGAATATTCGGATTCAAGGGCGGCTTCGGAGGTGTTGTTTGGACTGCTTTATGTTTTCTTAACCGCTTGTATTTCTCAAAAGCGGCAGACAAGTCGTCATCGCTGCTGTCACTACTTTTTTAACGTGTCAGCGTCGCCCCAGACCTACCCGCCATCGGAGCCGCGCCACTGGGTTCTGCCCGGGGTGCGAGGCTGGCAAATCCCCCATGGTCGCGCCACAGATTTGGTGGAGCGCCCTCCCCGCATTGCGGTGCGGCCATGACAGCCGTTAAAGGCCCAGACGGAGTCATCCCCCCGCGCCCGATTTTAGCTCCCATGGCTAAACCATGCCCTACGCCTGAGGGGGGGATCGTCCAATCTGTTCTTCCTGAATTGTCCATCGTACCGAATGACCGTTTTGGGTCACCTAACTGGGTGGTGTCGGGCTGGATTGCCAAATCCTCCGCCCCAGCCCATTTTGAAGATTCTGAAGATTCCGGTCCCCCATCAGGCGGGGTATCAGTATCGGCCTCGAGGACCGGGCTGGGGGGGGGGACAGAGATGAAGACCAGGAATTGGAGGCGTTGTGGCCTTCCCGGAGGGCGAGTCGGTATCCAGGCGAGGGAGAGTTGCACCGTTTGTGTAGTTATTCATCAACTCTCTACTGCCGACGTTAACTCACCCGCTGCGCTCCAGCTGCGCCTTCCCCGTATGACCGGGGGTGGGTACGCGGACCGGCTGTCCATCCCGGACCGGAGCGGCAGCCTCGACAGAGCGGGCCGGGAAGACGACGTTATCAATAGCGAATTGTTCCTCTAGTTCATGGACGGGCTATCCCAGATTCCGCGCTTCCGCGGGACCCTTGGGTCTCGCGTGCCTCAGCCATGTGCCTGCGGTACCTGCCCGTCCGGAGTGCAAACTTAATCTCAGCCTCCGTTCGACTGGGCATTTGGGCGTGTATGTCGTAGGCCGTTGCGCGGGGGCCCAATTGTGTTCTCAAGCTCGCTAGGTTGCGAAATTCTGTGCCAGTCCAGTCAGTGCACTGTACTAAACATTGAGGGCCCGATGCGCTGCCGTCTGGTATGTCTTTTAGGCCTGCCCCCGAATCCCTCATACGTTTAGCTTTTTTTTTGTGCACCGCGTATGGTGGGCCAAGATGGAGGGTAGCGCCTGGTACTTCTAGTGGTGGCAAACGCCACAGATCCAGATCAGCGTTCGGTCATGCTGTGTGGAGAGGTTCTCTGACATGCGGAGGCGGGAAGATTGCCTAGCCTTACACACAGGACAGATTAGGCTCTTGGGAGGATTATCTAGCTTCCTACCCGGCGTCCCGCCTTTTCTACGGATTGTAGTGACCGACGGACCGCGCTTCACTATTCTTTGCCGCTGACGCTCATTCACAGCAAATGGCTAGGGTAGAACGTAGGTGCACTGCTCTATCATGACAAACGGTGCGCTCAAGAAATGCGACATCAACCGCATGGCTTACCGCATGCCGGCACAACACAACCGAGGACCATCACCTACGCTGTCAAACTCGCGAGTGGCTGGGAGACATGGTGAGTCTCCCGCAACGAAATTTCAAAAAGAAGAGAATATTGCGACGTGCGCCGTTTCACTCTACCAAGCCAAATAGAAATGTGAGATGCTACGCGGGGATCTTTACCAACGCACGAAATCTTGTAACTCAATTCTAACACGAATACGCGGATCGTCGCCAGGATGTTCAGTCGTGTATATTTCAATGTAATCGTGATTTACTGAGGTATAATCTTGGGCGAGTCTTTCACAACGCACGATCTCGTGTAACTCTACCACGAATCGTGATTTACTAAGGTATAATCTTGGGCGAGTTGGAAATTCCTTTTAGGCACAGCGCGAAAACACAGATACACGCTCGGAAACACACATAGGTACGCACTCCATTTTTGTTTTGTTTTCGCCCTTACCCAACACCGAGTAGCGTGATTCTTCCTGCCTCCCTCCGAAGCTGCACACTTTGCGAAAAAACTACGGTATTTCGATTAACGTCATTTCAAAATGGCCGCGGCAATCGCACGTTTTGACAGCCAGCCAGCCGCTTCTTATCCGGCGAAGAACCGTACAAAAGAGGTCGTGTGTTTGTGTTCACTTACTTTTGAAGCCCTCGGCTACGTCTACGTGTTGCGTTGCGCAGACTACACGCACTGCGGCGACTGTTGTCTTAACAATGGGACCACCCCAAGTCTGAGCGTGCGCGCCGCACGTGTTTTCTCTCTCGCCGTGCCGTCCGAGCCGACGTCGGGCGCAGCGACGACTTCGTCGCGGATGACAGCGCCGAAGCAAGCGAACAGGCAGCGAGGTCAAGTTTCTGTACCTCCAGAGGGCCTGGCAGGAATCACTGAAGAAGTCCGGTGCAGCCGTACAGTAGGCATAACCAATGTGCGAACGACCAGCGGCCGACCGCCAACAACGCAAAACGGTGACTGAGCTGACGAAGCAACGAACCGCGACGCAGCAGAAGAAGAAGCAGTAGCTCTGAACTTCCGACGGCAGCGCAACTTATTTTGTGCGTGTACCACTCGCTGACCGATTGCAGATTCGAGGCAGAGAGGAGGAACGGCGCTCTCTCCGGCTCCGAGAGCCGACGTTGTACCAACCATCGAAACAGCGAAAAAAACGAGATGAAAACGCGGCGAGCAACGGAAGTAAGCATGGTGTTCATGAATAAACGGTTGGAAGTAAGTGACGCCTGTATGTGGTGTGTGTTTCTACTTCGTCTTCATCTGCTTAGCGCCCCTTTTATTCTTTCCAGTAAACGGAGCGGGCTTTTCCCTTTCTCAGGCAAGCGACTGGAAAGGAATGGTACTACGTAAGTGTGGGGCGCGGAAATCACGGAGGAACGAAAAAAAAGGGGAGCCTCTATCGGAAATGGAGGCATGGTCGCTTTGTCGTAGCGTATTCTTTTTATATGGTTGTCGTAGCTTCGCGTTTCCGGCTACACTGCGCGGCGTGGTTTTTTACATGGACAAAGCAGTAGTACTACTCTGGTACTACGTTCGGTAAAAATAGATAGCTTGAGAAAAAAGTGCAATTGATAGCTGAGGCGGTACTTACAATGCGTTGAGTTGCATTTATTTGACTAGTTAGTCCACAGTGCGTCACAGTGGAGGTGTAAATTCCGGAATGCCCGTCTGCAGTACATACTCGTGCTGTAAGTATATAGTTACAACTTACAGAAAACGGCCGTTAGGAGTTGTAAATTACATTGGAGGGCTCAGGCAACTGCAAAACAGTTTGGAGTTTCATATATGCCGGTATCATAAATGTTAATCAGTCGCAATTATGAACAAAAACACTAAGCTGCCCTTCTAATGCATTCCGGCACTGTCACCAGGTTCGGCAAAACCACAACGCAACGAACAGAGTCCCGAGGTACTTTTATTCAGGTTTAAGTGATAAGTATCCTATTGGTAAATTAGAAACGATGGTGTTTTTCTTTACTTTCACGCTCGTTTGGACTAAAGCCAGCAAATAAAAGCTGCCTATTTAGTGGATCTTGTTTGGACATCACCGTTCGACGAATAACTGACGCGGTGGCTCAGTGATTATCCGTTTTGCTGCTACGTCCAAGGACGTGAGTTCGATCCAGGCGCACGGCCGCATTGGTGACGGAGGCGAGAGAGAGAGAGGGAGAGAGAGAGAGAGAGAGAGGAGAGAGAGGAGAGAGAGAGAGAGAAGCGAGAGAGAGAGAATAAAATATTTTTATTTCTCCAGAAGAAGCTGATTTGTGGGCCTCGCACTGTGGAAGGCGTCCCTAGTCCGCGATGCCTTGACTTCGGCTGGCCGTCCGTGCTCGGGTCACCAACTTAAGCTGGATATCCGGGTCCGGGCAGGCCAGGGAAGCCCTCCACTGCTCGAAGGTGAGGTTGGAAAGGGGGGCAAAAGTGAAGTCAATTCCCCGCATTAAACACGCACTATATGTGGATGAACTTACCGTCTGGACGCCTACTGGCTCCATTGGAGAGCAGCAAGACGCCTTGCAGCAAGAGATTACTGCTACCTTTTACTACCTCCATACACGAGGCCTCCAGTGCGCACCCGAAAAATCGGCTTTGCTGAGGCTCCACTCCCCGCCTTCTCACAAATAAGCTCGAGGTATACCTGAACCTGAACTGGCCATTGCAGTGTAGGCAGTCCCCAACGTCCCGCAACTGCGGGTGTTGGGTCTCACAATGCCCCAAAACGGCTCTGGACTGCACACAATTTCCCCTCTACATAAAACCCTGTCGCAACTGATGCACCTTCTGCAACGCATCTCCCACCGCCGTCGAGGTCTTAAAGAGCACGATACCCTACAGATAGTGCAAGCTTTGCTTATTAGCCGCATTAAATACGGAACCCCATACCTCGCTCTCAAAACAGCAGAAAATGCTCGACTCCACATCATGATTCGGCAAGCGTACAAAACTGCGCTTGGCCTCCCCACTGCTACTGCGACCAAAAAACTACTTGCTTTGGGCGTCCACAACACATGGGAAGAGCTGCAAGAAGCCCATCATTCAGCTCAATTACTGCGCCTGCAATTGACTCCCACAGGTCGACAAGTCCTTAAAGCATTAGGACACCGCCCGATACCCGCGAGGAACAACAAAAACGCATCCCTCAAGCCCTGCGACATCGCATCCGAGTAGCCCCATTTCCTTGAAATATGCACGCTAACTACCACATTTGCCTCCGGGCTTCTCGGGCTCGAGCCTTTACTGCGCGATACGGGAACGACCCCAGCGCCCTGTGCACCGATGCTACAGACCGGCCACGTAGCCTGTGTAGTTACACATACTGGCCAATGCATCAATGCTGCTACTACTAACGCAACTTCAATCGATGTCGCTGAAGAAATAGCCATTGCCCTGGCCGCCACTTCCCGCCCTGAACCAGTTACTATCCTCACCGATTCACAGACGGCGTGCCGAAACTACCAGATTGGCCGCAATTCATTATGAGCCCTACTCATCCTTCAAAACTGCTCGACAACCCCTGATATCTGCATCGTCTGGGCTCCTGGACACGCCTCCATCCCCAGCAATGAAGCGGCAAACGCCGCGGCTCGCGATTTGATACACCGAGCCATTGCCGATGGTGGCCAATGCCTACCGCCTCAAGATAAACCCCACCCACTGAGCGGCTACACACGAGATTCTCTCCCATTACAAGCAAACTCGCCGCAGCCTCCCACCACTACACTGGCGCCTCCCAGAGAGGAAGCTACAATTTGGCGGCGTCTCCAGACAAATACCTACCCACATCCCACCCGCCTCCACCTCATTTTCCCCACTCAACAACCTTCCCTCTGCGCTTACTGTCCCCAGCCTGGCACCCTCTACCACATCATATGGGAGTGACGGAGGCGAAAAATGAAAACGCTCGTGTGTCGAGGTTTCGGCGCACGTTGAAGATCCACAGGTGGTCGAAATTAAACAGGGTCCTCCCAGTGGAAGCTTCGGTGCGTTGTTTTCGGACCGTCTCGGCGTTGACTTCGTCTTGCCTGCAGTAGAGCCGTTGAAATAGAGCGCTTATACAAAGAAGTCCAAATATAGCGATTATATATGTATATTACTAGGTGGAGGGGCTGTTACGAGAGTATCTGTAACGTGTCCGTTGTTCCTTACAAAAATTACTATTGCCAGCGGAGGAAATTTTTAATTATTAAATTACTGCCACGTACGCACGCAGAACCCAAAGGACACAAAAGCTCATTGAACGGGAAAGCATGTCGTCGGCCATTGAGGTATTTAAGGAGACGAAAGTGTCCCTGAATAAAGTTTTGCTATTTTATTTGGTGATATAAAAAAGAGGTCGAATAACATTTATGCTTCTGCCTCCTCACAATTAGCGTTTTCGGGTGGCTGGTGTCTGTTCCTTTCAGAGCCATCACGTGCTCTTGCCCACGCGCTGTGCTACTCTAGGCTCTTTAGTATGGTTGTAAGGCTATTCCTGGAAAGGCAGGTCGTAGCGCGGCAACGCGTAGTAGGGTACATGTTACATCCCGTGAAGGGCAATTCGCGGAGGTGACGATGCGTCACTTTGTCGTGCTTATAAAGAAAGAAGAAAACGGGGTGCAATCTAGACGTAGACGAAGAAGACAAGGTAAGAGAGATACCTTGTCTTCTTCATCCACGTCTACTTTGCGCAACGTTTTCTTCTTTCTTTACTTACGTACCGACTAGCTCAGCAACATGTTTTGTTAAGTAACTTCGTCGAATGTGTTTAAAAAAACTTGTGCACAGGGCTAGTCGACGTGACAAGGCACTCCTATTCTTCTTATCCAAAATCAAGAACAGCTAATAAGGAAGTAGAGCGGCCACTCAGTTCTCCCGACCGCTTTGCCCTGTGGCCCCTACTTTCGGAGTCAGATTTCACGCTTCTGACGATCGCTGTAATTTTGCACTGAGCGACGATGCCATAAAAGAGGCAAGCAAGCTAGCGCTGCACCACGTATTCGTAACGGCAGCGCAAACCAGCTGTGTTTAATTAAAGTGATCGCAAAGCGCGCAGCCACGCAAAAGCGCGGCGCACCGCAGTAGACAAGCCTGCGTGGTCCGCCGGTTCGCTCAGGTTCACCATCTTGAGACTATTTTAGATATTGTGCCAGCAGGCGACGCCACCGATCCATGACTGCGAGAGAGAGAGAGAGAGAGAGAGAGAGAGAGAGAGAGAGAGAGAGAGAGCGTTTATTGAGCGCAGGATATTTACATGGTGAAATAGAGGGCACAGGTCTCGCCGGGGGTAAAGGAGAGGGAGGGGCAATAAAATAACGGGCTTTGTAATCGAATTCGCTTTCCTCCTACAGGGTTGCGGGGTTTCGGAGCGACAAACAAAAAAATACTTCCTCCTTATTTGGGTGCGCTTTTCCGCGTGAACTTTCACGACAAAAACTGGGGCTGTTGTGGCCTGCACGTGCCACCCATTAGCGCACCCTCCCAGGTTCTGCGCCGATTCACCTCCGGGCGTACCCGCCTAGTAGCGTGCACGAACGGGCGTGCATTCACAAACATGCCGCATTAACGCTGTGTCTTCAAAGTTGCTGTATCAGAGCCCTTTTGTCCTCGTAGCTGGCCTTTCAGAAAACTTGTAAGTAGATTTTCTCAGAGCCACAGAAAGCGCGGTGCTATATATTTTCTCTGCGACGCCAAATGACGTGAGTGTTAGCCAAAAAGCGCGCATTTCGTAGTTACTCGAGGCCTCCTTCATTCTATCTTTAATAGCGCATCCAAAGGCTTCTGAAGTGTGTCGAAAATTTGGGGGGGGGACGGGATCGATGATGAAGAGATGATGATAATTTTAGTTCTATAAACTAGAGTAAGATTTCTGAGGGCGTGTCAAATTAGTAGTTTTTATACAGAGATAAGCCTGCGAATTTACTTTCGAATTTACTCTTCAGTCAACACAAGTTATTTAAACCAACAGCGTTTTATCAACTTCATATATGCTACGTAATCACATAATAAGGGGATTATTGGTTTGGTTACAGGAGAGCTATTGTACTATTTCAATGGCATCCGAAATGCACCGGCAATCCGCCTCGACGCGTGATACAAATCTCATGGGAAGCAAAATCATTGAAAGAAAATTCTAAACTCTGTTTCACAGCGACACCAAAACTATGGTGATAGTAATGTGGCAGTATGAATTTGCAAGAAGAAATGAAACAAGGGGAATCAGGAATCTGTTGTATCCTCTGCCGTGCACTGTCGACTACTGGAAGAAGCCCGGACAAGCAGGGAGTGACCCAACCAGCCCGTACGTAGAACCAAAATTGTCAAATTCTGAGGCTAGAAACCGAGGACCATGGTCACTCACAATCTCGTCGGAATATCGTTCGCTGTTGATATTGCTTCGCAGAAAGGAGACGACTGTTGCAGTGGTTACTTCCGATAAAATGCTAACCTACGGGTACTTGCTGAAATAATCGATGGCCGTAATGGCAAAGTGATAATCTGCGGACACATTGGAAAAAGGGCCCACAATATCGATGTCTAGCTTCTACCATGGTGCCGCGGAGAATGCAACTGGCTGCAGCGGCGGCATCGCCGGTTTCGCCGACTTCTCAACAGAGTGGCATACCCTGCAAATTGTAATCAACTGTTCTACTTGATTGTACGTAGCAGGCCACCATCATTGTTTCCGTACACGCTGCTTGGTCCTTGTTATTCCCAGAAGGGACTTGTGGGCTGTGTTAAGAAGCCGTGCTACGAGGGATGGAGCTACGGCGAACTTGTCTCCACGAAGCAGGAGGTCTCCATTGACCGAGAGCTCCACCCGCACCCGGTAGAACGGAACTCTTCGGCAGGCAACTTCTTCACTGAAGCTTAGGCCTAAGTCACCCACTTTATGACCTGGTGAATTACCGGGTGCTGCATTGTTTGAACGACAAACTCCCCATGAATAACACATGTTGACACAGAACAAACGCTCTCCCCTCTCTTTTCCTCCTTCACGTAACCCGAAAGGGGCATCCTTGAATGACCATCAGCAACAGTGTTCTTGACGCCCTTTTGGTATTCAATTGTAAAGTTGTATGCCAGCAGCCTGACGTGCCAATTTGTTATACAGAAAGGACGTCGACCTACTCCCTTTGTATACAGGAGTGTGACCATGGCCTCGTGGCCGCTACGCAATGTGAATGGCGAGTCAAATGAATAGTTTTTTACAGAAGTAAGCCTTCACTTTTCGAATTTACTCTTGAGTCAACAAATTTTATTTAAATCAACAGCTTTTTATTGACTTCAAACATGCTACGTAATCTGAAATTAAAGGTACTATTCGTTTGTGCATGGTATTCGAAATGCACCGGCAATTCGACTTGACCCATGCATGATACGAATCTCATGGTGAGCAAAATCATTCAAAAAAAATTGTTTACTCTATCTTAGAGGGACAGCAAAACTCTAGTGATAGTAATGTGGCGGAATTACATTACCAGAAGAAATGAAAGAAGGCGAATCGGGAAATTAATAAGGGTTAGCCTCTACATGCGGGTCGCACGTTTTGGCGAAATGACTTGGTCTTATTGAGCCTCAAGCTTCACACCACTCCAGCGGTTTTTTAAAAAGACGATCGTTTTTATCGGGCTACGTAAGCGCCAAAAGTTTTCAGTCTGTCTGTCTGTCTGTCCATTGACGCTGCCGCCCGGTCGAAAGTTAAAATGAATTCTTGAACTAGAAGTTCCGACAGGTAAAAGTTTTCCCACCTACTAAATCTGGGAAGCCCTCATTTTGTCAACATTGTACATCAAAAACAAAACTTTAGGCATATTTCAGGCAAAACATCAATACATAAGTGACATTGAAGTGTTCTTTTAAACATCATGCATGGCTGCTTGATTTTTGTAATGGCAAATAGTAAATACGAGTTGAAAAGTATTTTGATCACTCTCTCCCCCCAAAAAAAGAAGCGCTCATGCAAGATTTTAGACCTCGTGGCGGCATTTCATGAGGTCCAACAGTAACGAAAGGTTTCAGTGGACATCGCGAAAACAATGCCCACTGGAACTTGGACACTTGACCACTAGAACTTGGACACTGAATTTGGAACTGCGGGAACCCGGAGCCTATTTTTCGTGGCAAGAGCGAGGCGAAGGGGAAGAGAAGGGAAGGGGCAGAAGACAGGTTCTACATTTGTAGCGAAGTGTGCAGACATGCGGCTGATTAATTTGTGTTTTACAATTTGTGTTATACAAGCGTCATGACTTGTATAACCGGGCAAACATTAGTTGGGGGAGCTGAAGATCTTTGTTGACAACAGCCAGAGACCCCGGCCCTCCTCGCCCTCTTTCACCTTCCGGAGTTCCTGGCCGCGTCAGCTTTACTTCGCACTCGGGTCCCAACATGGTGTCACGGTGCATTTCTCTTGGCCGCCGTTCATTCCCTGTTGCATGGAAAACATAGCATTCCCGTAAATCTCGGTAAATACAGACGCCTACTGTTTTTTCAGACTCGACGGGAACCGCCGATAAGTCCGAATTATCCGGAGCCCGAAAAAAAGGATTCACTAAAAACATAAACAAAAAAACAAACAAAAAACCTTCATTGGCCCAACGTATGAAAAAAACATATGTATGCGAGTCTGTACACAGGCACGCTTACGCGCGATTACGTCGGCGGTATTTCTACCTGCGTTTGTCCGTCTTCTTACTTTATTAAACGGGCTCATGAACTGAAACCCTTCCCGTTCCACCGAGGTATAACGGGTATAACGTCACTGTAGGCAGACAATAGCACTGTAAGATCTCGCGCTAGATCAGTATTTGAAGGCTCTGACGTTGGTGGAACGCCATCATCGGAGTCGCTGTCCACCTGCGCTGGTTCGAGGACCTGGCGTACGATTTCGTCATCATCCAACTCATCACATGGCAGGAAGGCACTATCGATGTTGGTGAAATCTTCAAACGTAAACGCTCCAACCGCTAGCACAGAGGTCATTGAAAATGTCGGATGCTGCTGCAAGCTGTGGGGTTCTGGACTGTATCACTATCCTCGTCCTCACTGCCAACCACAAATCCCGCATGCCGAGTGCAGTTACGGATTGTGTCCTGCGTCACTGCCCTCCAAGCATCATACAGGATGCTCATAGCCGACACCACATCCGCAACGTAGCTTTTGTCACTGTACACACACAACAGCACACTATTCACAAGGCGCGATCAGTAGTGGAGCTTCAAGTTCTTGATAACACCTTGGTCCATCGGCTACAACACACTGATGGTATACGGCGGCAAAAATGCCAAGGTTATCACTTTCAAGTTGTTGATGTGCCCTTATTGGGCACCACAGTTTTCAACGAACATACGTGCCTTGCGCATTTATTGCTCGTACTTATGGTCGAGCTTCCGCATGTGCTGACCAACGAGTTCCTGCGTAATCCAGGCCTTCGAGTTCGCTTCGTACCAAGCTGGGAGCGATTTAAGTCCTCTAAAACACCTCGTGTGTCTTAATTTGCATACGACGAGGAACGAAAGCTTCTTCGTCACCGACATGTTGGCTAACACGACAACCGTCAATCGCTCCTTAATGTGCTACCCGCCGTGGCAGCATTGGCCAGAGAAAGCAATCGTCTCCCGAGGCAACATCCTGTAAAACAAGCCAGTCTCATCACAGTTGAATATGTTGTCTGGGGTGTTCTGGCCCAGCAGAGAACACAGCTTTACGGCACGGTAATTTGCCACAAGGGTTACGTCGAGAGCACCGATATCCGCAGACATGCGTTTAAAGGCCAGGTCCTATCTTTCCTTGAAGTTGCGCAGCTAGCCATCAGTGAACTTGCAGTACGTAATATCCCTGCACAGCGCGATCGTATTTGCCTTTTGCCTACGCATATCTAAAAAAAGTGGCACCTTTCTAGGCAAAGTTGCGTCTAGCCAGATATTTAGTGCCTTTTAGGGCTTTGGGTGGCTGCGGTCTCTGAGATTCTTCTGCTTTACCGCAGACGCTTTTTCCACTGCCTTCAGGATCTTTTCCTTGTTCTTCAAGTAATCGGAGACGGCTTGCTTTGAAACCAAAAATTTACAAGAAACTTCGGATTGCGGTCGGCCGCTTTCAACTTGACGGATAATGGCAGCTTTTTTCTCCACCGTGAGTTTCTCGTGGTTGTCTGGTTTATTCAAACTCCGAATAGCTCCTGATGGCGCAGTCCTAACGGCGCAAGTGGCTTTGGGGATACAAGTGGTGTCGGAGCCATTTCAGACGATCAGTCTTAGCACGCCAAGCAACAGACACAACTGTACGCAAAGCGACTGGCCGTGACATCGGCCAAAATGCGCTAACGCGTGCGGGCCTCTTCAAGTTTTACATTACGGGCAGTCAGCAACTCCCTTCTGTTGTTCCACGCCTCCGCCAGGTGGCGACGCAGTTCCCGTGAGAGCACCGTGAGAGCACCGAAGATGGAGTCCGAAAATCGAACAGCGTGCTGTGCACATGGCTGTGCGGCGTCCGAACTGTCGGTCGTGGATATACATGTACTCCAAAGGGGCAAGTGGCCGTGCCGGGAAGGTATCCGAATAAATAATCATATGCGAATTTTCGGCGTCCGAATAAACGGTCGGCGACTGTAGTTGTTTCGCGCACAGTGCTTCAGAACGGGCCTTTACAAGCAGTACTGCTCCGTTTAAGCGATCGGAGCGCTGTTGGGGGAAATATTTTTCGCCCAAATGTCCGGGAAGGTCATGCTTTCGATGGAACTGCGAATGAATGGCGGGCAAAAGAATGCATCGGAATGCAATGTTGAGGTCTAGATGTTATCGCTGCAGGCCGTTTCGATTCATAGCGCTTTGGTATTGTCGTTTCGGTACATATATGCCTTTCGGTACCTTTCGCCGCAATAAGACTGTGTTGTTGACGTGGAGGCTGTAAGCACGCAAATTTTGCCTATTTATTTCTTTGTTCGTAACATTGTGATATTATGCCATTGGAAGCTTACTCGGCCTTGCCAAGAAATCTCTATTAATTTGTTGAATATTAGCCCTTATACGCCAGCTTTAAGGTAATCTTATTGTCATTTCGTTTTTATCGCCTTATTATCACCATTATTTTATACAACACACCAGTGACAGCATCATCGTGTCTTTTCACTCGTTATTTTGGGAAGACTGAATGAAAGCACTTTTATTTTTAGAAAATCAGTGACAGTAGCTATTTTCTTTGTGCACTTTGCGGAACCTGTGATAACAGCTGTGTAATTGAGCGCTTTATGACAAAATGACGAAGAGCTTTCTTTTTTTCTTTTCCTTTGTGTGGGTTGCCTTCTCCTGATGACACAATCACGCTATGCGTTAACAGCAATATATTACCGAAGACACATGTTTTACTTCGCAGTGCGCTTCACTCCTGGCTTCATCGTCGTTTCCATGGACTACAGTGGGTTTATTGTACTTACGAATTGAAAGTTGGAAAGGCTCCGTAATAATATCCAAACCTCTCTGCAATTTTTTTCTGTAACATATTTCTGTAACACACAGATACTTTTTACAAGGACTGCGCATTTCTGATTTTCGGACTTCGGCCGCAAACTATACTTGTCGTATTTCGTCGTAGTCGTAGCAGTCTTACAGGGTTGGCTGCTGCACCCACTCTTCAGGAGGTGTGGCCATTATCACCCGGAAATCATTAGCATGCATGCACCCTGTCACTTTAAACACTGTCCTCGAGGCTGTAGCGATCCGTACCATAATATTTAATAGGTTGATAACGGTATGCTCTGTTTACATCTCTCCTGATTTTGCACTTCTGAGCTCTGATTTCGAGGCACTGGTTGACCAGCTGCCCGAACCATACATACTAACAGGCGACCTTAATGCGCACAACTCCCTTTGGGGCTCCACCAGAACGGATGCCCGAGGTCGCCTGATAGAGAAGTTCATTACATCCTCCGGAGCATGCCTTTTCAACAAAAAACAGCCTACATACCATAACTTAGGACACATACTACATACTCGCATCTTGACTTGGCTATTGGTTCCGCAGTTCTCTTTCCACGTCTTGATTGGGGTGTGGGCACAGACCCATATGGTAGTGACCATTTCCCCACTTCATTAACGTATATAGGTATAGGCCCGAGCAGTCCATCTTCCCATAAAAGGTTTAATGAATCACAAGCAAACTGGAGCACATTCACACAAACATCTCAACTACACCACACATCCATAAAACACCTACACGTGGAGGAAGCCGCCCAACTCGTCACGGCGCACATCCTCGACGCCGCCGAAAAGTCCATTCCCCAGGCCTCCAGTGGGTCCCGCTGCCCAAGAGGCCCTGGTGGAACGAGGATTGCAGGCGGGCGCGAAAGGCCCAGAACAAGGCGTGGGGTGTCCTTCGCCGGTACCCCACGTCGGACAACCTCATTTCTTTTAAACGAGCAAAGGCTTTTGGGGAGCGAGTGCGTCGTGAGGCGAAAAGGGAGAGTGTGCGCACCTTCCTCACTTCCATCAATTCATACACTGAGACACACAAAGTCTGGACACGAATACGAAAACTAAAAGGTCAACAGACACACAGCCTGCCCCTGGTTAGTACAACAGGGGACACACTGGAAGACCAGGCTAACACACTTGCACAACACTTCGAACACGTGTCCAGTTCAGCACACTACACAAACACTTTCATGAAACACAAAACATCTGTAGAAAAGAAGTCCCTGCGTGATAACAACAAGTCGCACACTTCTTACAATTCTTGTTTTCAATGCATGAGCTGAAGGTTGCTCTGAGCACATGTAAGACTTCAGCTCCAGGTGCAGACAAAATCACATACACCATGATACAACACCTACACCCAGACACTCTTGAAACACTCTTACACCTATACAATAAAATATGGCTTTCGGGGCACATTCCTCGCTCTTGGAGGGAGGCCATAGTAGTGGCTGTCCTAAAGGAAGGGAAGGACCCTTCCTCTCCTGCCAGTTATCGCCCCATTGCCCTGACAAGCTGCCTGTGTAAGCTCTTCGAGAAGATGATAAACAGGAGACTCGTGTACTTCTTAGAGTACAATGGTCTTCTCGAGAGCTGCCAGGCGGGCTTCAGGGCGGGGCGATCTACCAACGATCAACTCGTTGCGTTAGAGTCTTATATCAAAGATGCTTTCCTCCACAAGCAGTACTGCATGACGGTCTTCTTTGATCTTGAAAAGGCGTACGATACTGCTTGGCGGTACGGCATCCTTAGCGACTTGAAGTCCTTTGGCATGTCGGGTAACATGATGAACACGCTTGCCAGTTACCTGTCTGAAAGAACGTTTCGCGTGCGAGTTGGAACTGCACTTTCTAGGGTTCATGTGCAGGAAAAACGGCGTGCCGCAAGGTGGAGTTTAAGTTGCACCCTTTTTATTGTAAAAATGAATTCTCTTCGGAAGGCGCTACCACCATCGATTTCGTCCTCCATTTATGTAGACGACGTTCAATTATCCTTTAAGTCTTGTAACCTGTCTGTCTGCGAGCGCCAAGTCCAGCTTGGTGTTAACAAGCTAGCTGGTTGGGCAGACAGCAACGGTTTTAAATTTAATCCGGGAAGTGCACTTGTGTCTTGTTTTCCAAGAGGCGTGGCATCCGGCCGGATCCAGACATTCATCTCAATGGTGTCTCGATTCCTGTCAAGAAAGAACACAAGTTTTTAGGTATAGTCTTTGACGAAAAGCTCACATTTATCCCACACGTGAAACAACTAAAACATAAATGCTTAAAAACAATGAATATCCTGAAGGTTCTGTCGCACATCTCTTTTGGTGCTGACAAACAACTTCTTTACGTGTTTTTACCAGCTTGATAGGCTCACGACTGGACTATGGTAGCGTTGTCTATGGGTCAGCCACTAAAACATCCCTCAGAATGCTGGACCCTGTGCTTCATCTAGGGCTCCGCTTGTCATGTGGTGCCTTTCGGACTAGTCCAGTCGAAAGTCTGTATGTAGAGGGCAACAAATGGAGCCTAGAACGTCAGCGAACCTACACAGACTGCTTTATGCTTTTAAAATCTCATCAATGCCTCACCATCCTTTTACATCAGTTTTTTATGATACATCCATATCTCAACTTCTTACTAATCGTCCATCAGTCTCTGCTCCCTTCGCTTTCAGAGTAAGAGAAGAAGCGTCGCAACTTGATGTCATGTTCTCAGACACCATCAAAACCTCCGCTACTGAACTTCTAGTACCGTGGCAGCTTCGCCCGATATCATGTGATGTATCTTTTATAAGTGTCGAGAAAAACAGAGTGCCTAGAAGCGCGATCGTGCAACATTTCTTGTACCTGCAGCACAAATATAAGTGTGCTGAATTTTACACGGATGCTTCAAAAACTGCCACAACTGTTTCCTGTGCTGCGCATGGTGGCACCTTTAATGTCTGTAGAACTATGAATAGAAATACAAGTATCTTTACGGCAGAGGCCTATGGCATACTTCTTGTAGTTCAACATATTGTTCTAAGTCGAATTCCGAAATCTGTAATTTATACTGATTCTTTAAGTGTTGTGCGTACATTATCCTCACAGAAGTCTAAAAACCATGTGGTCAATGCTCTCATTAGTACTCTTATGTCTGTGCATGCGTTAAACCTTGAGGTGACCGTGTGCTGGGTGCCAGGGCACTCTGGAATTCCAGGTAATGAGACCGCAGACCGAATGGCGGCCGCTGCTGCCCTTACAACTGCCGTTGACCTAACAACAGTACCCTACACCGACCTCAAATCACACATCAGACAACACCTTCGCACAACATGGCAAGCACACTGGAATCAACAGACTGACAACAAACTACACATTATAAAGCCACTCTTGGGAGCATACACCACTGATACTCACAACAGACACAACGAAGTTACCCTGGCTCGATTACGGATAGGCCACACGCATGCAACACATTCCCACCTGCTCACGGGATCTCCTAGACCCTGTGTAGCAGGTGCGGGGAGGGCCTATCCGTAGTCCACATACTAATAACATGCAAGGCACTTCACACAACACGACACAAACACTTCAGAGAACTCTACAGACAACATATCCCACTACATCCATCGCTGTTTCTAGGGGACGATGCCAGTGTTTCTATGAAACGTGTGTTTGATTATTTGTCAGATGTTAAGTTTTTAAACCTCATCTCATATCACGCATAATCAAATGTGGCCCTATACACCAGCCATCACCATTATTTTTAATTGATTTTACTATGTCCGATTTACATGTTTTATACCTACCCTTTTGTGGTAATCACCTCGCTTCATTATATAACTTCTTTTCTGGCGCTCTTTGCCCTCGTTGGCCTTGCGCCATGAAACACCAACCATCATCATTCATTACGTTGTCTTTTACTTGGTTTATTTTTACTGAAATGTTCTACTTTTACTTCCATGCCACTTTCATGTAATCACTATTGTTTGGCGCTCTTTGCCCTTAGTCGGCCTTGCGCCATTAAACTCCAAACATCATCATCATCATCATACTTCGCAGTGCGCTTCACTCCTGGCTTCATCGTCGTTTCCATGGACTACAGTGGGTTTATTGTACTTACGAATTGAAAGTTGGAAAGGCTCCGTAATAATATCCAAACCTCGCTGCAGTTTTTTTCTGTAACATATTTCTGTAACACACAGATACTTTTTACAAGGACTGCGCATTCTGATTTTCGGACTTCGGCCGCAAACTATACTTGTCGTATTTCGTCGTCGTAGCAGTCTTACCTGGGAGCAACGTTACCAGCATCTTCCAACCATCATTGATTTTTATCCGCACAAAATGACTCAAGAATTTATAGGCGGCATAAAAACTGATTAAAATAAAAACTGTCACATTCATTTACACGCCAAGCTTGTTACTGCCTTCGGGCGACCACTTCGCGTTGTTTCTTCTTCCCCGTGAGATCTACAGACGTCGCAGATAGATTTCCAGTGTATTAAATTACAACTATGGAGGAGGAGGAGGAGAGGAGGAGGAGGAAAAACTTTATTGTGAGCCAGGTGATGTGGGAGTGGCTCCTCAGTCCAGGAGACCATGGGACGACCTTGCTGTCTCAGCCCTGGACACCAGGAGTTGCTGTGCATCCAAGCTGGCGCTGGTCGTCAGGTTCTCCCACAGCTCAGGAAGGGGAAGGGAAGTGGGTAAAGGAGGGAGGGCTGGGTTGTGTGCGCACCCCAAGATCATGTGTATGAGGGTACATGGGTTAGGGAAGCAAAAACGCCCGTGTGTACGATATTTTGGCGCACGATAAAGATCCCCAGGTGGTCAAAATTAATCGGAGCCCTCCACTACGGCGCGCATCATCGCCTGCGTTGCGTCGGCGCGTTAAACCCCACAATCAATCAATCTTTACATGGGTTAGGGCAGAATTTACATGTGGCAGAGTATTGGGTGGGGTACATCCGATGTAGCCAAGTTGGGTGAGGAAAGGTGTTTGTTTGAAGCCTCCGGAGTATTACTTCTTCTGTTTTAGTAAGATGTGGGTGAGGAGGGGGAAAATGTTGTCTTGATGTGCGGTAATGTTGGGTGATGTCTTGAAATGTGAGCAGGGGAACGAGACTTGGTGGTTCCTCAGAGGCCTGGGAGGAGAGTTCGCAGGCTTGTCTATGGGCAAAATTATTGCCCGTTAGTGAGGAGTGTCCCGGGGTCCACACAATGTCGATCTTCCTGTTGGGGGCGTGTTGAGCCAGGAGGTTCCACGTAGTTGAGGCCACGTAACCTGATAAAAAGCTGCGACAGACGGCTTGACAGTCCGTAATTAAAATTGTGGCGGGTGTTTGAGTGATTGCGATGGCCACAGCAAATTCTTCCGCGGCCCAGATAGATGTGGTCTTGATTGAGGCGCAGGTGATGATCTTGTCTTTAGTGGTTGCTACGGCTAAGTAATGGGACGGATTGGAGTAAGGGCTGGCATCTGTGTACAAAACGTTAGGATTTTTTCCGTAGATTTGTTCTTGGGCTTGGCTACGGGCGTGTCGACGACCGGAGTGCAAAGTGGGATGCATATTTTTGGGAAGAGGGCGGACACGAATGGATTGACGCCAATTATGGGGAAGAGGTTTTCTGTCCGTGGTTTGAGGAATTGACATTTTGAGGTCCTGTAAAAGTGCCAGTCCTGTTGGTGTTTGAGTTAGGCGGAGACGTTGACTGGAAAGATGACCTTCGATGAGTTCCGTGACCGAGTTGTGAATGCCTAATTGGAGCAGTTTAGTTGTCGCGGTGGACATAGGAAGGTTAAGAGCTTTATAGCTTTGCGGATGAGGCGATCAATGGCTTCCGTGTCACTTTTGCTGAGAGTGAGGTAGGGGGCGATGTAGATGACCCGTGATATGAGGAAGGCGCGGATAAGGCGGAGAAGGTCTTCCTCCTTCATGCCGCGATGACGATTGGAGATGCGACGAAGCATGTGGGTAATTTGAGTGAATACTGTGTTGAGCTTGAATAATGTCTGATCGTTCCGTGTATTGGCCTGGATTGTAACACCAAGTATCTTGAGTGAAGGTCTGGGACGTATAAGCTGACCATCGAGGGTAATTTGAACTGATTCTTTTATTGGATGCAGGTGGACTTTTCCGTACAATGATGAGGTCAGATTTTTGAGGGGAACACCGAAGGCCAATTGATGACAGTGTGCCAGAAACCACAGAGCTGCGCATCAGAACTCGTATCCCCGACGTCGATGTACCAGGAGCATTTTCGGCCATTTCTCTTTTTTTACTGCTGCGACGAAACGCGGTCGCCTTTTTGTCCAGTTTAAAGGACTGTTTCGAATTATGGCAGCTCGAGAATAACTTCAGCCGGTGCGAGAACACTGAATGGAACGGAGGAAATATGAAGCTGCACAGCCCAGGCAGGCAATGCACTTGGTACAGTCCAAGGCCAACGACTCAGGAAGAGCGTGTAACCGCAGTCGTGCCACGCAACCATTTCGCGGAAGCACTAGCTTCTCTGCAGCTTTCTGTGGGCTTCACTCGAGCAGGGATTCATGTAGATATCAAAGGAAACATGAGAAGAAGGAGCGACAGCACAGTCACTTTATGCAACTTCTGTATGACGTCACAGAGTCTTGTTTGTGCAATTGGTGGTAGCCAAACTAACCCATCGCTAAGGCACATTACTGGAGTATTGTATTAGGGCCTCTAGTTGCTGTTGATCAGATCACTTTATTGATAACTCGCAGTTAACATACTGGCAAATTACGTTTTAGTGCTGGCCCATATGACGTCACACCAGCCCAAACAAGTCCCTGTGGCGCGAAATTGAAAACTCCTGCAATACTTCGTTGGTTTTTGTCTGTTAAAACATCATTCGTGGCTGGAATGGAGCTGTGTGCGGTACTAAAACATACTTCTTTAAAAATACGGAATTATGTATGTGGCGTTCACGGCCCCTTTAATATAGATGAATCTGAACTATGCAATCATGAAGATAGTTGTGCGCTAGGTAACAGTGGCTATGTCTTTCTCTCTTATAAAATTCGCGGCATTTCAGTGGAGGAGATGAAATAGGTTTGATTGGGCAGGTTTCATAGTCCTCCGCTGAAAGGGCGACCTGTAGTGAGCCTGATCCTTGTCTGCCAAAAAATTTCTGACAGAGGGAACAACGGTGTGGGTTGCTCTCAAGCGCAAATGCTATTGTGTCGTGGAACGCTTGTTCATTGCCAGGGGGAACGAACTATGTACAACTGATTGATTGTGGGGTTTAACGCGTCAACGCAACGCAGGCGATGAGGCGCGCCGTAGTGGAGGGCTCCAATTTGAACACCTGGGGATCTTTAACGTGCGCCGAAATCTCGTACACACGGGCGTTTTTGCTCTTCGCCTCCATCTGAAAAGCGGCCGCTGTAGAAATATGAGTTTTGTCACGCGAGATTGAGTAATAGTAAGTAATATAGGGCCAGGGCACTTTTTTCCGCCCGCACTTGCGCTATCTCATGTACCAGATGCTGATTGGCTTCGTTGCTGCTGCGGCGAGCTGTGCCGGCACGCCTGCCGTTCCTGCGCTCGAGCCGTGGCCAGCGATAACGCCGATTCTACTGGAGCACCGCGGTCATCTTCACAAGCAACCCTACTTTCCGCAAGCATCCCTGCTTCACCTCGAGACGACAGATGGCCCACCATCGTGTAACCACTTCCGTATCCGGTTCAAGACCATAAACAGGAGCTGCCTAGCGAACGTTGACTGGGGTGCGACACTTTTTCCGGCCCGCACTAACGCTATCTCATGCACCAGGTCAGTTATTTAACTCGCGTGAAATGCTATCTTCTAACAATGTGATGATTGTCAAGGTGTCGTGCCCTGTCGACAAACGCGAGCTTCTTGCTGGTTTCATGCGTTTTGTTGCAGAAATGTTAGTAGGAGCTCTGTCAGTTTGCAATTACAGCTCTCTGCTTGTCATGGAATGTTTGCTACTCTTTAAGGGAGATGTTGAGTTAAACCCGGGTCGTCTGACTAAGGCCCGAAAAGAAGAAATATCACGAGTGAAAAAAATGATTCAAGATATGTATACTGCACAGGCAAAAAGTTTGGCTATGCTGGAGAGCATGGAATTGAAACAAAAATAACTAGAAAATCAACTTATGGCATCATTTGAAGGTTGAGGTCACTGGAGACCGAATTACAACGCACTGAGGAAAGAAAAAGACAATGATGGACAAGTTAGACCGACCTTGAAAGACCGAGGTCCCCGGCAAAACTTGGCTTTTTTTTGGAGTGCCGGACGTAACTGTAAAGGAACATGGAAACGTCCGAAAAAATCGGTTAGTCGATATTTGCAAAGCTGTACTTGGTCTGAAAGATATTTCCATAGAACGGGGCGCGAGCAGCACCAAATTGGGGGCGTATAAGTAAACAGAAAGACTAGTTTATTGTGACATATTTTTCTAGCTCGAAAATGCGAGATGAGAGCGTGATGCACGATGCTACCAAGTTTAAAG
Source organism: Haemaphysalis longicornis (assembly GCA_013339765.2). Lineage (NCBI taxonomy): Eukaryota > Metazoa > Arthropoda > Arachnida > Ixodida > Ixodidae > Haemaphysalis > Haemaphysalis longicornis. Next base: position 5,272,438 of record CM023453.1, read on the forward strand.
TCACCAAGTACAGTGTTTCCCAAGATTTTAGCTCACAGTACGGGGAAAAAAGGCGGAACGACTCTGGAATTATGGGGAAGGAAAAGAAGCAGAATAAAAGATAGCCGCGTCTAACTCACTACGACAAGCTGGTCGTTGACGGCGAAAGTTTTATCTGGGACAGTGCAAAAAATGAACCGGTGCCTGCCCGAAAACCTAAGTAGACCATGCTATCAACAGGAAGCCAATGACGCGTTGTGTGCCAAAAAGATAAGACGCGGAGCGGTATGCCTTGCGTTCTGCCGGGCGTTTTATCTATATTTCTCGTAAACTGCCGTAGCATTAAAAAAGTAGACGAATTCACGTCTTTGGTTCCTACTGTTGAACCGCAAATTATTATGGGCCCGGAGTCATGGCTGGACGAAAGCGAGTGAAGTGCAGACATTTTTCCTTCTGGATATACTGTTTCGCAAACACAGACATTGACATGCCGGGGGAGTGTTTCTCTTAATATTGAGTAGACTTAACAGCCAGGCGCTTTTTTTTGACGATGGTACGGAGTCGGTATGGTGACGAGTTTTTTTTTTCCCCCAAAGGAAAAACTTTAGGAATTGGTACATTTTACCGCCCAGCCAATAGTAGTGAACAAATTGGCAAACTTGCTGACGCGCTATAAGCGATACCTAACTAATCAATTTTGGGGGGCGATTATAATCTGGCCGACTTTATTTGGATTGCGGAAATATCGAGAAATTTTACTTCTCAGCTTTATTGTAAGTTTAAAGAATTGGTGTCTACGTTTGGCTTCAAACAGTACGTTTTAGTACCTACCAGGCAGAACGCAATCTTGGATTGGATGTTATGTAACGACACAAATAATATATGTAAAGCACCTGTTATTCCTGGCGTAAGCGACCAGAAAGCATTTGTAGCAGAATTGTCCTTACTTTGTGCTTGAATCAAATGCAACATCCTCGCTAAGTTTTTATGTTTCGTAAAGGAAACTATGAAGCTATCTATGCAAAATTTGAATCATACCTAAAAATTTTGTTCGGCTGTCTGAATCCCTGGGGTTGGAAGAACTTTGGTGTATCTTTCGCGATAAAGTAAACCATCTAACAGAAACGTTATACCATCGAAGTACCTAAAGGCAAAAAACCAACAACAAAAACCTTGGTTCAACGCGGAAATTCGCAAAATAATAAGAGAAGCCCGGCGAGCCTATAGACGTTTCTGCAGAAATAGTAGCGAATTTAATGAACAGGCCTTGAAAGACTCTAGCAATAAGGTTAAGATTCCGATAAAAAATGCAAAAATACAATTTTTTGGCAGGTTGAACATTTGACCTTAAGCGAAACCCGAAATAATTTTCGAAATACGTAAAGAAAACCAGTAAAGATGACATTTCTATGCAGTCTTTATCAGTGGATGGTATCTCTGCGCAAACTAATGCTGAAATGGAGGACGCATTCAATGCATTTTTCCACTCTTTTTTTTCACAAAAAACGTCAACTGCTTCTTTACCATCATTTGTTAGTCATGTAACCCACTGTATGGATGATATCATTATAGATGTTTATGGTATCGATGGCCTCTTACGTGAATTGGACACATCGAAAGCATGTGATCCAGATGGGCTATCGCCATTTGTACTGAAAGAGTATCACGACGTTATTGCACGGTATTTAGATATTATTTACAGAATGTCACTTGAGTCAGGCATTGTTCCCAAAGACTGGAAATTTGCAAATGTAACGCGTTTTTTTAAAGTCCGGGGATAGAAAAAGTGTTAAAAATTATAGACGATTATAGACCAACTCCATCAACTACCTTACACCTTCTCAGGCATGGCGTTCGCAGTGTATTTTCACGTAATACTCATTTGGTAGAACTTCAGCATTACGTATCACAGGCCCTCAATAGTAATACGCAAGTAGACTGCAATATTTTTACATTTTAGAAAGGCTTTTGATATGGTACCTCATAACCTTCTGGGCAATAAACTTGCATCTCTGAATATTAACCGTAAAATTTATACTTGGATACGTAATTACCTGGACGCGTCGTGAACAATGCGTGCTTTTGAATAGCCACAAATCTAGCTCTCTTGCGGTGAGTTCTGGCGTACCCTAAGGTAGCGTACTGGGACAATTATTGTTCCTTATTTATATAAATGATATAACGGAAAACATTACGTCCGGAATTAAATTATTTGCTGACGACTGTGTTATTTATAGACAGATAAATTCACTAAGCGACACACATGCTCTACAAAAAACCTAGCAACGGTAGCTCGGTGGTTTAACTTATGGGGCATGAGCCTAAATATCGAGAAATGTAATCCCTTCCGGTTTACACGAAAATCAAGCTGTAATCCAAGCAAGTTATAAAATAAAGGATACAATAATCAGTAGCGTCGCGGAGTAAGAATACTTAGGTATATACTTAACTCAGTCACTAAAGTAGATTAAACATTTAGAGTACATAAATACAAAGGCCAGTAGAATGTTATATTTGATCCGTAGAAACTTCAATAATGCATCCAGAGAAGTGAAAGAAACACTGTATTTATGTATGTCCGATCTACACTTGATTAGGCGTGTGTAGTGTGGGACCCTTACCAAGAGCTTCTTATAGGAACATTAGAAAAGTTGCAAAATCAGGCAGCGCATTTTTTGCTACTAACAATTACGACCCTTTTGCTAACATCTCGGCGATTCAAGCTATCCTGAGCTGGGACCCTCCGCGGTTCTCAGTGGCTAAGGCGTTGTGCTGCTGAGCACGAGGTCGCGGGTTCGATTTCCCGGCGCGGCGGCCGTTTTCTGATGGAGGCGAAAGCAAAAACGCCCGTGTGTACGAGCTTTTCGGCGCACGTAAAAGATCCCAGGCGGT
>CM023453.1:5275408-5445260 GCA_013339765.2 Haemaphysalis longicornis
ACTACCCCCTGTGCAGGCACTGCGGCAGCCAAACTGCTCTCTTCCATATGTTTTGGGCACGCCAGTGAAAACCAGACCTTGATACAATCCCTAATGCAATTCGCGAGCAGTGGAAGAGTGAGCTTGCCATCTCAGACCTGAGTAAGCAGCTTTGGCTCGCTGAAAGGTGAAGACGGCAGGCCGCACCAACGGAGTCCTGGACCGAGGACCACCCACGAACCCACTCGACTTAATAAGGTTTTGCTCCTCTTCCTACTAAAAAATCTGGGGCCACACATTAAGCAACCTGTATCAAAATGTGCTCAATGGCCACGTCCTTACCTTTCACGTGCCTGTATGATACTCCCCACCTAAATTTCGCTTACTAAAATTTTGTGACCGCATCTATTAGAAGCAGGTTTGCAAACACGAAGTCATCTATTTGAGGAAATAGTTTTTTTTGCGCTAGCTAGACATGAAACTTTTCGTTCGACTGTCTGACACCAAAACTAACTAAAAGCGATAGGGGTTGGTCTGCTACCTAGTGGGGACTGACTGACTGACTGACTGGCAAATGGTGGTTCACAGGTTGCCACCAGTGATAACTAATCACTTAATCACACATGGGCCATCCGTCAGTGACTGGTGGGCCATGTGAAACACTGACCCATTACTCAAGTTGCTAGTGACCCAACAGAAACCCAATGGTGACTTGAGTCACGTGATCTGCGGAAGTGAAGTAGAGGAGGGGGTGACAGGGGGGCCGTGAAAGGAAGTAGGGCAATGGGGATGACATCGAAGGGGAGCGCGGAAGACATCATAAAGGGGAAATAACCAAAAAAGGGCGGGGATCGTGAGGCATTAACCGGCGGGGACGTCAAAAACGCAGATTTGAACGTCACAAACAGCGAAGAAAGTGTATGCAACATTTTTTACCTCTCCAGCCAATTCGTCGGGCGCTGGTTCTATTGCTGAGAACAGCTGAAAGGTCGCAACCACATGTTGCGTTGGCACTGCAAGAAAAAAACGTGGCAGGTGAAAAACGACGCAGTTATTTATAGGGGCACACCATTATTACCAACGCCTCATCAAAAATAAGCCGAGAGAATAACAGTATTTTAAGCAATTATGTCCAGTTATCTCACGCTTTGTACATTCAAACGCTTTAGTGAAGGACATTTGCATCATATACATATGAAGACGGAGCTTTCCTACGATGCGGACTCGTGCGAGGAAAACTTGATATAATTTCATTTGAGGACACGTCAATCGAACGTCTTACACATGCTTCGTTCGCTGTTAGAGGTAGAGGGCATCATGCCGTTTTTTTTGTTGTTGAAAATTTTCCACCAAAGAAACGCAAACATACACGTGCTCTCTGCGCAGCACTGAAAGCGTGCTACGCTTGAGGTAAAAAAAAGGCATAAGAACACATCTTATGAACCTAAAACTAAATCGCTAATGATATCTTTTTCATCAAGCGTAGCTACCGCGAGCACGGAGCGACAGCCAGCGGGCGTGCAATAGCCTGTGACATCCATGACAGAATGTCGACTGCATAAATTAATCCTGGAACATGTTGTTCCACCACCTGCCCGCTCTTCATGTATGATAAGTTGAATTCAAGTGTACTGGCCTCTAGTTTCCTTTCTATTCCCGCCATGTAGATCATGAACAGCAGTGGAGAGAGAGGACATCCTTGTTTCAAACCCTTGTAGGTGTACAGGCCTCTCGTATACTGCCCCTTCCCACACCATCTGCACCTGGTTCCCCCGGTATACTTGATTATTCAAAGCGCAAACGACCCGAGGACGAAGAAAAAAGACGAGACAATGCGCAAACTTGCAATAACTTTATTAGGAAGAAACGCGTTTTTATATACACCAAATAATCACACCACCTTGCACAATCTGCCGCACGGTAGTACTGGGGAACGTTTTCAGACTGATCATTGATTACACAGCAATACCTTGGCTTAAAAAATACACTTCTTTTTCGGTGAGCGTCAGGGTGAGCGTGTGTAATTAATGATCAGTCTGAAAACGTTCCCCAGTACTACCGTGCGGCAGATTGTGCAAGGTGGTGTGATTATTTGGTGTATATAAAAACGCGTTTCTGCCTAATAAAGTTAGTTGCAAGTTTGCGCATTGTCTCGTCTTCTTTCTTCGTCCTCGTGTCGTTTGCGCTTTGAATATTAAAGTGTGATATACCAACTCGCCCAAACCTTCACCTTGTCCCCCGGTATAGTTCCATGAGTGAGTGGATAAATTCTGCCCCCACTCCATCGTCCTCCAGGATATTCCATAGCCACTTCCCGTCTACGCTGTCATACGCCGATGTAATGTCCGCCGCTTTAACGATGCATAGGTGCGCACTGCCGCCTGGGGGGTACTGGAGGAACCAGTGGGCTTACAAGATTTGGCCGGGGCGCGCGGCGTTTGGGAAGGCCGGAGAAAAACGCGCACGAGGTGATCTCGGAGGCCATGGTTCTCTCTTGAGCTACGGGAAATACAGCACGACTCAGGGGTCTAGAGTAATAAAATTAGCAGTGGCTTATCTCGGCTATGCCAGGATATACGTAGCGTGAGCTAAGGTTCAGCTGGTTATTTTCAGCTTTCCTGGTTGTCTTGGATTAGCTTGATTATCATGCTTACTGCTGCGAAAACGATTTCCAATTCAATCCAATTTAATCCAATCCAATTTAATCCAATCCAATCCAGTCCCGGCGGCGTCGACTCCGGCGCGCCAGCTGTGCGCCGTGAGACGTCACTGCCCCTCGCGCATGCGCAGCACGGCTCTCGAGGAGCCAAGCGAAACTGCCCAACCTCTGCCAGTGTAGTTTACGCTGCAAAACAAACAAAAGCCTCAGTGGCCTAGAGGTAGAGTGGTTGGTTTTCGCGCGAATGGCTTGGGTTCCAGCCCCAGTAGGGCTGCCCTCTGTCGGAGCCAAAGCGAACCCTCCTTTCGACACCATGATGAAGCGTAGTGCCGGTCGCTGATGCGCGTGCTACTCGCGCGTTTTGTCGCGTAGTGCTGACTCGCTGCCTGCCTGGTGCTGTTTGGCCGCACGTAATGACCGATCAATTGTGTTTGGACTTTTCTGCGGTGCCCCTGTTGTCGTATGGCTTCGCGGAGACATGCGTCCAAAATGCAATCTGAGCGGCACCAAGGGTGGACTTACAAGTTTGCCACAAAATCGAAGAAATCATCTTCTCTGAGACGCGGTAAAAAAATACTCGTGCCGTTGTTCACGTAAGGCATGGCAGTCAGCCGTGCCTTTCGGGCTTGATCATCGTCAGGAATGCAGGGGAATGACTCCTGCAAAAATTAAGTTGACGTGATGATTGTTATGAGGGGCAAAAAAAGAAAAACTCGTCGCTTTATCCTGTTGAACTCACTGAAAATTTGTGCTAGATTTTAATCCACATACGATATAAATTGACGCTTCTGAAGAGGAATCTTTTATAAAATGAAAAGGAGTGTGACGGTGGTCACCACATCGTGTCACAGAACAACGCTGTCAAAGAAACAGCCCAACTCCCCCCGTATACCCGCCTCCTTTTTGCGCTACCTTCTCAACCCCACACTGAAAACGTTGTCCAAAAATAATTTATTGCGTTAATCGCAAACTAAAGTGTCTAAGCTGACCTGCATATAACAGTACCCAAACTGTGCCTTTTTCTTGTTCTCATCTTCGGTGTAGGGTGCCTTTGCGCAGCGTTTCTTTTTTTAACACGAACATGTTTTATTCCCGGATACACGAAGATTTCGCTGATGTTATATCCGTCACGGAAATGACGCAGTACAACGAAGCAAACGTCGTGTAAAGGGTGCACCCCTGCACACAGGGTCTTCTTGCGGGGAAGCACCCTTTAGTATTAAAGAGTTCGTTATACTTAGGGTTGTTCGTTTTCGGGTTTTATATTTTAACACGGAAGTGTTTTATCCCGCGTTACCCCAAGATTTCACTGACGTCATATCCGTTACGGAAATGACCCCAGTGCACCTTTGCCGAAGCGACCCGCCAGCAGGACGTTGCTCGTCAAGCACACCCACAAGACAGCCGCCGACCCGCAAATCATGCTCAGCTGCAGATTTCGCTGCATATATCACTTCTGTGTATTACTGGGATGAAATAATTTCAAACACGAACGAACGCTAACATCAGCATTAAACGTAGCCGTTTCATTCAGTAATCGCTTTAAATCTTTTTCGAACCCCAATCTCGTTCGCACCAGTCACCACAGTAGTAGCCTGCTGCAATCGCCGCTGCGTTAGCGTGAAGTAACTGGCATATTTGAGGCAAGCAGAGAGTTTCGTGGTGAAACATTTCGTATCACGCGGATATACCGTATTTTCGCGCGTACAACCCGCACCATAAATGCGAAAACTTCAGGGGTGAAGTGCAGGTGCGAATTATACGCAAAGTGTTTATTTCCTTTGGTGCAGCTTCACCGCAGTGCGCGTTGGGCCGTGGTGCCCCTACAGCAGTAATAGCGACTAAGCCACTGTTATCTCATTGACCGTGCTTATTTTGCACTCACACCTCCACAATGTGCCAACCTAAAAAAATGTATACGTCAATTCATTAGTTACGCAGTCAGCTAGGTACATTCTTTTGCATAAACAAATTCGTAATGTTGCTTGAGTAGTGGCGTTGGTTCATCCTTTTATGTATGAAACATGCAGGCAATACGCGGGGATATGTGTATATATTTTATTCGTCGAGGGAAGTAGGGGTGCGGGTTATATGCAGGGGCGGATTATACGCGCGAAAGTACGGTAATTTATTCTTGTGATTTTTACGTGAACGAAGGTAAATCAGAAACGATTCGCAAGCGTACGCGACACGCACACAAGAGAAATGAGCAACGTCCACGGTCGTTGGGGCAACTACGATGACACAATAAAAATAATAGGGCATCCTGGATCAACAGCACACGCCAGATCGCCCAACTTTCTTTGCAGTTAGCTGCCCGCGTTACGGTTCAACGTTTGAACATGGCGGCTCCGCAAGCGGTGGTAGCAGATTTCGCATAAGACCTCTGGGGAAATTTTGCGCATTCTTTTCCAAAATAAAGATAACTTGGTAATCTCTAGGCCGGGGTAGCCCACCAACACATTTACTAGTGCTGCGATTCTTTTAGTACGACTTTAGTATTTTTTAGTACTTTTTTTTAGTACTTTCTTTAGTACTGCTAATTTTTTTTTCAAATACGCGAAAGTGGCGATGGGGGTCGCGCAATCCCATAGGACAATTAAGGGAATTGAAGACGTCGTGGAAGATGTTGCACGGCCGCTGGATGAGAGCGCACGCAAGGTGCGGCCTGCCGCGTCGCCCGGATTTCAACGGGCGAGGGCGTGAGTGGCGGTGGTTACGTTTGCCGCCGCTTGACTCCCTCGCGGCGCTAGCGTTCGGGGACTGGTTTCGGGACGGAGCGGGGCGGTCCCCGTAGGCGAGCGCTTGCACCGACTGAGAGAGACAGCCAGCGCACGGGTTTTAAAGATGTGGTTGTCCTTCCTGGGCTACTCAACCGCGAAAACTGTCTGTCCGTATGTATGTAAGTGTGCCAGTCTGTCGCTCGATCCAGCCGCCCGGCCGTGACTGAAGCAGCCAGAAGCTAAAATAATTCTTGAATGAGATATAGGCAATACATTTTAAATCTAACAAATCTATAAAGATGCTCCATATTCGACAACATTGTTAAAAAAGATAATATTCAACAAAAGATAATAACCACCGGTTAGCTTTGTACAAAGCGTCTCACACACAGCACGTAAACCGCGTTGCACAGTTTAAAGCCGCAAGTTCATTAGTTACAGTTCAAGCGGCAGGTATTTGGTGGGACTTTATTCGTCCGAAATTTCAAAAAATGTCACCTTTTCTCGGGAAACGCGGTGTCGGACACACGGGAGAGCGATGAATATTTGCCGGCGACGGATTAAGCTTGCCTAAAGACACTTCTTTGCAAAAACATGTTGGCCGGGCGGAATGCGCACCTCATAAAACGAGGACAGGCGATAGGATGGTCGAAAAAGGATTTGAAAAGACTAGACATTTTGCTATGCGTGTCTTTTTTTTTTTTTGATACTCTTATACTGGCCCGATCATGTCTTGCCGCGCATAGAGATTTGGGTTGTTTTATTTTCGCAGGCACGACAATGCCTTTAAACGCGCTATGAAAACTTGATTACAGCTCGAGGTTGTATAGAAAGAAAAATAAATGCACCGTGCTGTGTTCAAGAAAACAGTGCGTACGCGGTCCACGTTGCTAAGCATTTTTCAAACTTTGCGATGAGAACAAGCGCTATATCCTCCGTATTTCACCGCCGATTTAAACCCATACGCATTTATCCCTGAAGCTAACGGCCGGGCTCCTGGAGCAGCACCAGTATGCGCTCAAATTAGCGCGCTCTAAAGACGTTGCGCTAGTTTTGATCTGTGAACATACTGCGCTTCAATTCGAATTAATTTTCGTAGCGTAAGAAAATTTTCACATACGTTATTATTACGTCAGCTTTCTTTTTTGAGTACCCTAGCATAATCTCTACGTAATGCAACAAGTGCAATTGTATCTGCACAAATAATGTGTAATTCACGCAGTTAGAACAATTAATAATTATGATATTCAAGATGTACAATTGTTGGTTTAAAATAGCAAAGAAAACAAGAAAACGTGAAGTGGAAAAGCGGTGTTCGAATGCTTACGCATTATTAGGCAATTTTTGGAATTTCTGTACAATTTCGCTTTTTTCTTTCGTGTCCGGGCAAAAATTTAGCTTGCCAAGCTCGCCAAATATTTTTTTTAAGTTTTTTGTCGACCCGGAAATCCCATCTGCTCTCCTTAATTTTTTTAGAGGCTACAGGGAAAGAGTAACAATATCAGGTAGAAACTGGAATCGCTTTCATTCAACTGTATATATATATATTATCAAAATAAAAAAGGGCCGACATTGATATTAGTATTACTTCATAACTAAATACGTGTAATCAAGTCATATGTGCCGTGAGATTAATACGAATTGGGGTGTTTTATTTAGTGCACGAGGAAAAACCTACATAAAAGTTGGTTACGTCTTAAACATTGAGAAGTGTTGGCACTCATAAATAACAAGCGCCGCCACAAAAACATTGTTTCTGCTTGTCGGGAATTTTAATATATTCTCTGCAGTCGCAGCTTGCAGACAAAACGTAAATCTCTGCCGTGCGTGAGGTCACAAAGAGCATGCGTGAGACACAACGACACAGCAATGCAAGACAGAAGGCACACTATCAACGCGTAATGCTGCTGCTGTGAATGGAATTTAACTTCCACCTTGACCAAATTAAGCTCGGCCGCCGCTAATCGTGTTTGTCCTTTAACAGGCGTAACATTAGTGCTGGTAAATGCCTTATGCGGAGCGTGGAACGCCGATGATAAGCCCACACTTCGAAATAAGCGGCCCAAAAGCCGGCGTCCCGCGGGCTGCGCTCACCGCAACCAGTCCCGGAACGGTGGCGCCGCCGCGGCAGCGATGGGTACTAGGCACCCTCACGCCGGTTTGGGAGCACGCGGCAGGCCGCACGTCAGTGCGCCTCTCATCCAGCGGCCGTGGATGTTGGCTTTGGCTATGTCATATTTTTACATAAAGACGATGATAGGTTTTGCACCCTGCTCCACATTTTCCTGTTAGCTAATTTCACATGGTGTACGTATATCGTAGTTTCTGGCTTATGTCCTGGGACAATATTTTTTCGATCTATGACCTTATTTGTAGTGAAGAACGTTGTCATACTTTGCTAAGATAGAAAAATTGTGTCTTTCGGAACGTTATTACCTTCTCAAGAACCTTCTCAAACTCGTGTGCGATGGTCACAATGACGGTCGAATGGCCCTTCTTAAAACAACGTTGGAAGCTTGTTACTATCGAGTGGCGCTCTAGGAATGTAATATTAATATTAACTATGATTTGTTCAATTAACGTTCAATTTGCCCATAATCAAGTGTGAAGAGGATTGGAACATCGATGACTTGAAGACGAGAAAAATATCGCTGTGGCTCGTGGTCCACGGCATGCCGCAGACGACGTTCTTCTCCAGGCAACATGTACAATATGCACAATTAATTTGCGCGAAGCGTTTAAAACTCATGGCCAAGGTCAGAGTTAAGAGTTTGGGCAGAGCCCCCAGAGCGGGGCTCCCCTGGCTCTGTCAAGAAACACAAACACCTGAATTTTATATATCCGAATGTCCCGCCTCCTAAAGGGACGTCACAACGGAGAGTGAGGGGGGCCTATTGGTTAACTTTTACTAGAGTACTGATTGACCACAATAACCAGCAATCTTAGTAGTGTGCGCAAATGTACTCTGTGACTCTCCTGCAGAAATTCCAAGGTATTCTTTAAAACGCGCAACAAGCATCAAGAAACCCAAACTCGCAGTGTTCAACGATCACAACTGAAGCGGCTCGCCTTAAAGACTTGTCCATACCATTCACGCCGACATTGTGGCCCACGCCGACAAAATTCCCTTTCTTTGTGAACACGTCGCGCGCATTCCAGAAGGATCTACGACCCTCTCGTCACATATCTCCGCCATCAGGCGACAGCTGCAGATGCACGACGAGTTCACGTGCACCCCGTAAAGTTGGGCCGTATACAACCTCGGCCGGTTGAACGCCTGGAAGCATGTGACCTGCCAATGGAAAGCTCACGTGGTTTGAAACAGGATGTGGTTGGCTGGGCAAAGCTAATATCGTGCAGCTTGACGCTGTTTGACCTGAGGAAGCACAGTGAACGAATCTTTGCCTGTGCACGTTGGTGGCCTCGGTATTGTTTCGATGTGAGGGTATTTCTCTCTTTTTTGCGGATTTCTTCCTCTTTGTGCTTGCATTTAATTGGTGGAACTGAAGACCGCCTCTTGTGGTTCTGTGATGCTCTTCCTTGCACCACGCCCGGACGAGACGAACAGAGTGGGTGGTGGCTGCGCCCTGCATGAGCTGCTGCAGCAATCTCTTGCATGATGTGCCGCAGCAGCGTGGGCTCGTTTTGTAGCGGTATATGTATATACGGGGTGGTGCGACGATAATAGGAACGCTTTAAAAAAATTTCCTGAGCGAACCGCCGCTCTGTTCGCGATCAACACGAAGGCCGCATTTTGTGGTCTATTTTGTTTGACACCGGGAACAACGACGGTACTTACCTCTTTGTTCTGAAAATAAATAAAAACGATTTTCGCCTTTGGGAAAATGGCGGCCGATTTGGACGTGCGAGCCAGCGCAAGTTGATCTTGGAACGACGGCGCCACCTAGCGTACGCAGAACGAAACGCACGTTTGGGATTCACGATAGGAAGGAGCCAAATGGTGCAGCAGACGATCAGAAATTGCACCTAGGAAGGAGCCAAATGAGCTAGCAGACGATCAGAAAACCCACTTTCATATTTTCTGATCGTCTGCTAACCTAACCTAACCTAACCTAACCTAATCCAACCCAACCCAACCCAACCCAGACTTGAACGAAGAAGTATGGCAACACCCCCGCCTCTTCCAACTTTACGATCAGTTCTGACTGCAGTATATCCGGGAGGAGTGAATTCGGAGTCGTAGATGCCGTCTTGTAGCCAGGTTTCGGTAACCCTGACAATGTCGGGTGAATATGCCGTCAGAAGAGCAAGCAAGTCTGAAAATTTATTGGCAATACTCCCAGCGTTAAGATTTAAAACAATAAGCTTGCTGTCGCAACGCTTATTTGTCACTGAGGAGAGGAAGAAGGAGCTGCCGGAAGTGCGGTATTTTTGACAGAATAGATCGTGTCTAGCCTAATCGACTTCGATTACCCGTCCCACGCGTAGCGGTTATTGTCGATATAAACGTGGTCGTATCGTACTGTAACAGTTGAACCATTTTTTTCGGAAGGACGGCGTTGCGCAAAGAGATTCTTTCGTATGGTACGTACACTAAGCGCAAAATCTTCAGTTATGTGAAAATCAGACCCTTTAAGTTCTGACACGCAGAAAAGTCCAGAATCTCCATTATAACGGGACGAGGGCGTCCACCGCGTGTCTTACCGATGCGGTGGCAACGCTCAATGTGCGGACAGGAAATTTCGAGCATGTCCGTTAACAGTTTCGAGACATTTGACAGGGGTGCGTCGCTCTTCTCATCGGCGTCTTCTGGTAACGCGTGTAAGAGGATATTATTTTTATAGGATCGGCTTTCTATGTCTTCATTTTTGGATTCTAGCCTTGCAAAGACAGTATCACTTGCGATCTGTTTCTGGCCAGCCAAAATCTCTGCAAGCATATCTGCCATCTCGGGAGCGGGCGTAGTATCTGATTTTGAACGGGTAAGGGGGCCGGTTGTTGCGGAGAGTCATGTTTTTGTTGGTTTGTAGATGGGGGAGGTTTAGGAGGCCCAGGGTTCAACTCAACGTCCCCGCTCAAGAAAATGCAGATGAAAGTGTACAGTGCATTTAAACAAGTAAAACGCGTGGGGAAGAAGAGCAGCAGCATAAAGCGGTCATCAGAGCGAATGCACTAGGCATCCTTAAACGGGCCGCGAAGACAAAATACAAGTTTGTTTTATTCGAAAGATTTCGTGTTTTATAGTGCCCCCAGCGCTTGTCCGAATGCAAACGATGCTTTATTCACTGAGAATTTAATTTAAGTTAAAATTTTGATTTTCCTGCTAAATCGTGTGTTTTCGTGGTCTGCAATGACATCACAGGAACCGACCGCTCTGCAGCAGATTGGGAAGCCTTGTTTACCGTTAGTGAACCTAGACGGCGCCACCATACTGTGGCAAACCGTTTTCTGACTTTGGTTTGTTTTTGATCGTATTTAAACCTGGCTTGTTTTTGTTCAGGGAGAAAATAATCGTTTCGTGAAACATAGTGCTCGCTCGAAAAATATGGCCAGTCGCCATTTGGCCATTGTCGTCTGAGACAACCCCAAAGCCCCGCAGTCTTGTGCAGCTAAACCAAGCATAATGCACGCACTACCAACAGCAGTATATGCATTGGTACTTCCGTGTTTACGTGTGGTTTCGTAACTTCCACTGTTTGTCCCACCATCCTTACGGCTTTAAAAAGAATGTGGCCTAAATTTGAGCACACGTAGCTCATTCGGCAAGCTTATAAGGTCTGCCTGATTTGTGTTTGCTTTCGCCGGCCTCCGCCAATCGCAGAGCTGGCTGGTATGATAGGTTCTGTAGCGGGAAATGAGCTGGGGGGTCGCGTGGCCATTCCCTTTTCCCCTTATTATGTAGCTTATTTGAGCAAAGTTTACGTTAAAAGTGGTGTCAGTATGATTCCAACGAGGCAATCTTTTGAATGAACCAAACCTGTGTTTTCTCTTCATGGCTCCTTTAAGGTAACATACCTGCAGATAGAGAAAACGCCGTTTAGGCAACATGCCGAAGGTACTGCTGTTCTGCCAACTGAAGGGTGTTGCAGATCTTCGGTACTTTATGCTTGGTCGATATGATGACGTAATTTTGAGGCAGTCCATCATTGGATGATGGAGGCGCGCGTGGCGCGACATCAGCTGAGCAAGCGGACGCACCGAGGTTATCACCAACAAGGGTGACAGGGCTGTCGTCGGCACCAGCTTGGCATCCACGTGTCGTGGACTGGGCACCGAAGTAGTCGACCATGACGAAGCAGCACTCGAAAACGCAGGCCCGGGGAAACAGAAGAAAATCTGCAGATAGAGTAAACGCCGTTTGGGCACCATGCCGAAGCTGCTGCTGTTCTGCCCACTCAATTCCCCTTTCAAGCTCAATTCCACTTTCTCACAAAGTCAGACTAAGCGCTACTCGAATCAATAAACGATTCGGCTATGCGAGCTATCACTGGTCCTCCAGCCCTCACCACCGCCCCTATTCTTCAACAGGAACCACAGCTGAACATATTTGATGGGCTAGTGCATCAGCGTCGACAAGCCGCCTACAAAAACAAGCCCTTGACCCAGATGCCGCCGCTCTTGTAGCGTGCATGTCCGGTTCACCAGCCCCACTATACGGCCCGCATGGAAGTTCCACCAATTAACGGATACATGATCCTGTTACCCGTATTCATACCCGAACGGTTAATGCACCGATTCCGCCTTCTATGGACATTGCTAGCCCTTCCTCTACGCTGATGTTCGTAGACGCCAGTGCTTCAGATACCTTTCTTCATACCGCTCTACTGTGCCCGACTGTGGCTCCCGACCCAGTGACCTGCACTTGCATTACAACGGAGAAGTGGCCATCAACGCAGGCAGAACTCCTTGCAGTGTGGGATGCTCTGCTATACACATCGATTGATAATCAACCAGGCTTCACCACAGTGTATCGGCAGCTGTACGAGAGCTTCGTAATACTCTTACGTCCAACGAACTTGTGCTAGAAATTCAGAACATAGTGGACACTTACCCATGTCGTGTCGTGGCGCCAACGGAACAGCCACCCCGCAGTGCAGGCTGCAGACGCCGGTACACAGTACACACCCCGTGCGTGTGCAACATCCAGCTGCTCTTGCACCTTCGTCAAACGCTGTTCTCCTTGCCAGTGAAAAAGAACGTCTACGGCGCACCCCCGCGCATAGGTCGGCAAAACAGAAAGAACTCACTCAAACTCAATCACATTTTTTTTATTTACGCTGTACTCAATCAAACTCAGACTAAAAAAGTTCGTCTGTTCACAAATCACTCGTACTCACTCATCAAATACTCATTTGTAATCGTACTCACTTGTACTCAAACTCATTTGTCCTCACGAGTATTCGTACTCAATCAGTACTCATGAGTACTGATCTGTACTCATGAGTACTCACTCTGTACTCATGAGTACTCAATCTGTACTCATGAGTACTCAATGAGTACTACTGCTCATGAGTACTACTCATGAGTACTACTCATTCTGCACTCATGAGTACTCAGTCAGTACTCATGAGTACTCAATTTGTATTACTCACGAATAATCAACTTATCTGCACTGTTAGCTAGGTCGTAGCTCGAATGAAAGACTAAGTAGAAAAAAAAAAATCGCGCCAATCCACCCCGTGAATGTGGTTGGAAAGCAAAGCTGTAACTGGCACCCATAACGATTACCCATGCGACGTCACTTAAATTCACTCACATCGCGTTACAAATAGTAATACCAGAGAGAAGTGAAATGCACTTAACCACACTATTACTTCAAAGAGATATTTTTGGTAAGGTTAAATCAATGCATGATGCATGAACGGTGTTTGGTTGAGTTGTATTAGTGTAGCACAAGAGTGGAAACTTTTTCTATAAAATTAAAGTAAGCTCCAACCCGGTGTTAGACGATCTGACTTCTCCGTCTCTGCGCCGCGGACGGAGGTGACGAGATTTGCGGCAGAGAAGAGGGAGGAGGCGGAAGAAATACTTTTGTTCAGATTTCTGAACGGCCCAGAGTGCAGCCCTGGGGAGTGATTCCTTATTCTGTGGGGCCCATATTCATTCCGGGCGCACTGTGTTCTGTCCACCTGCTGAAGCTGGGTAGGTAGAGAGGGCCTGGGCAGGAGCATCTCCCATTGCTCTTGTTGGGTAGTTGACGGAAAGAGAGGAGGTTGCTCAGGGGCTAAAGTCGCACACTCCGATACGGGTGGAGTGTTCCTACTTCTGAGTAAAATTTACATTCAGCGTCGTAGCGATTCGGATACATTAAGTGAAGACGCGTAGACTGTGGGAAAGGAGCCGGATTGTATGAGCCGTAGGGTAGTTTGTTGTTCTCTGGAAAGGTCAGGGTAAGGCGAAGGTACGGTCTGTCTCAGAAGGCGATAATGCTGGGTGATCTCCCTGAACGTGACAAGCGGGTGACTGTCCTCGTGCAGCTCCATAGCACGGGAGGTAAAAGCGCAGGCTTGTTGGGTGGACATATCTGTTGCCCTCCTTTGAAGCGTGAGGGGTGTCCAGATGAGCTGTATGGAACCGTTTGGGGAGTGGTTTTTTAGCACGCGCAGTGCAGGTCAGGACACAAAACTCGACTGGTAATTCCAGTAGGCTTGCTTGGAATCGGTGACTACCCTCCAAACCCCTGGTTGAGTGAGAGCCAAGGTGATGGCTGCCTCTTCTGCTGTAGTCATTTCTTGGGTCCTAAGCGAGGTACACGCAAGGAGGTTGGTTCTGTAGGTAGCCACGATGATGGCATATTGCTGCCCTCGATGTTTGGAGGCGTCTGGTTAGATAACTGCATGAACCCCACCGAGGGTGGTGTTTAGCGCTTGAGCCCGTGCTTTTCGGTGACCCTCGTCATGTGAGGGGTTCATATTTCTAAGCAAAGGGAGCATCTTTAGTTTTGGTCGCCAAGAGTCTGGTAGTACGTCAAGCGGAGTGATATTTTGGGCTGCCCAGCCAATCTGGTGAAGCATGCGGTTACCCACCGCAATTCTGAGTCGGACCTTCTGGTTAGAAAGATGGCCTTCTATCAGCTCTTCCACCGTGTTGTGCAGCCCCGTGCTAAGCAGCCTCTATGTGGACGCACTCATGAGACGACCAATGGTCTGCTCGACCACCTTTCTTATCATTATTTAGTCTTCCTTGTCGAGAAGAAGACAGGGAATTGACGTAAGCGACTCTTAAGAGGACAAAAGCTTCAATTAATCGAAAGGTACCGGATTATTTTAGGCCTCGCTTCTTGGTGGCAACTCGCCTGATCATGTGTGTGCTGTTTTTTAGGCGCTTCAAGGCGACGTCACTCTTGGTGTTAGCCTCGAGATGTAGGCCCAGGATCTTGACGCTGGGGCTTGGAGTGGTGGCCTGGCCATCAAGGAGTATTTGAATGTATACTTGATTTGGCGTGAGTGCGGACGACAGGAGCTGTGATTTTTTACGTGAACACTGGAGGCCACAGGTTTTAGCACATTGGCGTACTAGAAGTGAGATGCTAGCACTGGTGAGCTTACTTTAATTTTGTAACTCTTAGCATATGAGCAAGCTGCGCACAGGGCCGCTAGATGGGCGTGAGTGTCGCGTGACAGTTTCACGTGGCATTCAGCGAGAACGCAGCGGGTAAACCCGTAGATGTGCTTGATGAGTACACCACCTGTATTCCCCGTCTTCGCGTGGGCTCGTAGCTGAATCGTTAAGACGACGGGCTCTCGCTTTGTTAGTCTATTAGTTCCAGGTTCGATTCCCGGCGGTGCCAGTAAATTCTTTTATTGTTCGCTGGAGTTTTCTGGTGACACCAACGGTCGCGAAAGAACCCTTGGGGGGTAGAGGTAAAAAGCTTTGCTTTAAAAAATAAATTGTTTAATTTATTAGTGAAACACGGGTTACATATGAATCAGGACACAGGAAGAAAACGTCTGACGCGGTGCACTGTCGTTGGGCGACTTACTGTGCGAAGGCAAGTACACTGTACATGTGAGAAAGCGAAACGGAACGTAAGCACTCGCGTTGCGCCTGGCGTCTCGTCTTGTTCTCAGGCCGGGTCGGGCTCAGGGGAGCTCGGGGCTTGTCGGTGCGGCCGTGGCCGTAAACTGCGTTTTTCTGCGTGTCTTCGGGTGGCAGCTTTTGTCGTCCGTTTTCGTTTCCGGGCGCGCTGATACGTATCCTAATCGTGCTCTGAATCCGAAATGCGCCTGCCCCCAGGCACAATGAAGCGTTCGCGTAGATTGACGTCCGTTCGTATCCAGATCACTGTCCGCTTGTTCACAGATGCTCGATGCTGGCGTTTGTTTTTTGTAGTTCCAGATACTAGAAACTTCTTTAAGAGGGTGTTCGTCTCGTTGAGTTTCGGTGAATTTCAAATCTGCTTGATTTTATTGTGTGTGTGCCGTGGGATTCACTTCGTCAGACCTGAACTTGACAGTGTTTACGGCGTTGCGTTGGTTGCGCCGCTTCCGTCGGCGATTGTGTTCGTTTAGGTCGTCGCGTGCTTGATGCAGGTGGGGGCGTAGACGTCTGGTTTTCCGGTGGCGAGCTGCGCTGTGTAGGGAATGGGATGGCATAGTTCGGCGCGTTGGGGACGTTGCTTGATTGACGCGTGCGTTGCGTATGGTGCGGGAGCCGTTTGGCTTTTCGTTTAGTGTGCGGTAGCGGGGCGTTTTCGTAGGGTGGCATGGCTGATCGGTCAAAGTCGTTGCGGCTCCGTGCTCGCAGTCGCCGTGGTTGTTTCGGAAGTGAAACCGTTGTGGTGGGGAAGCGGGCGTAGTTCGTGCCGTCCGTTCGGTCCCACATTCCTCGGCGTCGCAAGCGTGACTTCATCGTCAGGGCATTCGATGCTTCCTCTGGATCGGGTTCATTCGTTGCCGTTCTTGCCGTGTCCATGTCGTCGCTCAAAACCTCGTCTTTTGCCCGTTGTTTCGAGAATGCTATAATCGCTATCTCTCCCATACAAGCAGGATCCGTTTATCGCGAGTCCGCTTGCTCGCGGTTGCGTCCTCTTGTACGAAATGGTGTTTGTCGTGTGAGTCTCGATCGGAGCGCGGGTGCCGGTGATCTTGTTAATCCTGGCTCGGACATGCCGCATGCGCTGGCCGTGTCGTTGCTCGTTGACGGACCTACTTGCACGAGTGTCATGTCTTCGTCCGCTGGACTCGGGCGGGAGCAGCGGGTGTCGGAGAGCTCGTTCTTTCCGGTAGGGTTAAACCGCGTGCGCTGGGTCTTTTGTTGCTTGTGGCCAGGTGATTTCTGCGGTTGTAACATTCGCTGGCCAAGTCCGGTTTAGCACCGCAGTGGGAGCGGAGGATGTCGCGAACAGCAGTTTCCTCCGTGTGTGCTGCGGCTTGGTGGCGTTCCGTGCGTTGTGCATTTCGTTCTCCGTGGTCAGCTCCACTGGTTCAAGTTGGATGTCGTTCGTCACTTCTGGTGCGTTTCGTGCGCTGTGCGTCTCGTTTTATCTAGGAAACTCCCCTAAAATTTGGGGTGCGGTCGTTCGCCACGTATGGTGCATTTCGGGCGCCGTGCGTCTTGCTCGCTTGTCGTGGCCATATCCCCCAAAATCCGGATGCGATGTCGTTGGTTGCGTGGACCCGCGCCGGGACAGCACGTGCGGAAAATGTACTTACCGGCTCCGTTGCGTTCGTTGCTCTCAGCGTTCCGCTCGTGTACGTCTGTAGCGGAATAGCGGGTGCCAGGAACATGGTGCCTTCTGGCTCGTGCACGCTGCGTACGTTGCGCGTCTCGTTGCTTGTTGCTGGAATGACCTGCGCGTGGGCGATGTAGCTCGTGGGCGATGCAGCAGAGCAACGTGTGTTCGTATCTCGCCAGAAATGCACTGACCTTCGATGCGTCTCCGTAATCGTGGCGATTACCTGGGAAAGGTCCGGTAACCACGCAATCACAATTTTGCATGCGTCGTCTCGTTCATGTGCGTGCCGTCGTGCATTCTGCCTGTGCTGGGATCTCGTGCAGTCCAGGCACCGTGGAAAACGTGCGGCCGACTCTCGCCAGTTGTCTCAGAAAACTTTCTCGTTCATCACGCAGCCTTCTGTTCTCAAACAGCGCCGCTTGCAGGGTCCTCTGCCGTTTGTTGTCGGAGGCAGCCTGAAGTAGCGTTGGCACATTCATTCGTTTGGAGAGATGGCGACGTTCTTCGTTGTCCTCTAGAAGACGCAAGATGATGTCCTTACGGCCAGAGCAGGGTAGCCCTCGTAATCGTAGTGCGCTCACGAACTGCTGTTTCTTCGTAGAGCATAGGACGTAGCGTTCCGTTGAAGTCAGCACTGTGTCGACCACCGCTGGCGTGGAGTGCATCGGTGCCCCATGTCTGCGTGCTGCACTCTCGTAGTCGTGGTGCGGTCCGACCAGGTTGTTCGTCCGTTCGTCCTCCCGTGGCCTTGAATCATGATCCTGTCGACTGCAACATCTTAGCTAGGTCGTGGCTCGAATGAAAGGCTAAACAGAAAAAAATAAAATGTTTAACTAATTAGAAATGCTGAGATTACATACACATGAGGACAGAGGAGCCCGAGAAGAAAACGTACCCCTCGCAACCGCCGCCAGGCCGCAAAGTAAGAGATAAACAGAAAGACAAAAACCGGCTAGCGCGCGAAAAGCCAAAGAGGGAGGTCCCGCCACGAAAAAGGGACAGGACGGGCGCTACGCGTCGTTGTGTCTATTTCCGTTAAAGGGGCCCTGAAAGGCGTTTTGAGCACACTAAATGAAGTAGCGCAATCGTTAGATTGGGTCGTCAAGGTCATCTGGGCCAAGTATTACTCTTTTACGCGCAGCGGAAAGCTCACACTTTTGTTGCAAAGTTTGTCGCTTTTTTCCCACCCTTTCCTTCGTGTTTTTGGACGCCGCCATCTTCACATGTCTACATCATCGATTCCCAGATGTTCGTCATGAGCTAGACATCCTGCTATTGGGCGGCTTTTTCACGCACTTCCGGCAAAGAGATGAGTCGTCTGCTCAGCGTCGGCTCGCCGGCTGATCTGCCAGATTAGTGTCGGAGTGCTTGGACATTTTACGACAAACGAAACAAGTGTAAACAAACGCTTAACCGTTCGTATTGAATGCAACACGGCCATAACACGACATGGATATTCTCTTACCTGAGTACGTTCCGTAAAGAAAGCGTTGAAGCCCCGTGGCACTTCTTTCGTGCAATCGCAGAGAACGCCCTGAGCCGAATGCCCGGGTTTGACGGATACATTTTATTCCACTTCAAAACAATCCAGAGATGCGTTACGAACGAACACAACGTAATAACATGCGTTGCAAGTCTGAACCGCGATTGACAGACGATAGGTTGCCTCCTCCTGCCCGTCGTAAATTCGGCACTCACCTCGCGCGCGGTTTGCGGGGACGAACAGCAAGTCACTTAACTCTGGCGCGCAAGCCGAGATGGCTTTTAGCCACGCACACTGCACATACCCCACGCGAGGTTGAGTCGTACGCCGCTCGAGAAAGATAATCCAGACCATGGGAAGCACTATCCACCCGCAGAAGCACAACGTCGCATTTCATCGCGAAACAAAGGCGTCCACAACACACACACCATCGCCTCCTGTAATGCCAAACGCATCTCACACTTCCCAATGGGAGTGAGTGGAACGCCTGCAGTGCCCACATGTCGCGAGGTGGGGCCCCGAGCTGAACCGGGATCACGCAACCGTAACTGACTTCTGGGGCGGTTTGTGCCTTGTTGCCAAGGCAACCGATGTTTGAGATTGTCAAAGCAATGGCGCTCGCTCCAGCACTAGAAAGCTCAGAGCCGCGCCGGAGCATGTTTTGCCAACGTTGCCGCTCTCCACCAGGCGTCGCCCCAAGCTTAACTGGTCACATAATTGAAGCGTTTTGTGCACGGGTTCTGTATCGGTTTAAAATGTCTTTTTCACATGCCGCCGGCAGGAATTACCACCACCGCAAAATATGACCCGGCACCAGCGGGTCCACATCGGATACGGCGCTTTTTGGATAAACAGTGCGCGGTGCATGAAAGGGACCCAGCGCATGATCCTCCCCGAGCGGCTGCGAGTTCGCCGCCGATTAAAAGTCACGTGCTGCCCTGCAGCAACGCACACCGCAAAAGGGCAAGGCCAGGCCGCCGCACAAGTGCGGCCAGATTTTTCGTTCGCTTTTCCAGCCTTGAGCGCAGTGTGGGATTCATGGTGTCAACAAAGCTTGCCCGTAGCCTTCCTCCATGCCCGTAGCAGACGGCAGTATGAGGAGCGCCATAGCGGAAGTACGTCACCGCTGAAGCGCGCGGCATCATGGGAGGGAAGGCTCACGCGCCGTGAACAGCGAAAGGAGGAGGAAACGCGGCGCGACGATAATGCGCGGTTTTTGATTTACGATTTCTCAGCTAATACTCATCGCTTTAACAAAATTCTTGCGGGAGGAGATTGCTAATACATTGTCTTATTTGGTTACATGTACATCCATGCATCGGCGGAAGGTATTTCAGGACCCCTTTAACAGCTAGGCCAAAACCCACACGGGTCTGATCTTACTAATTTTTCTATGCGTGTGTGTGCGGTTAACCAGAGCACCCGACACAAATTTGCTGCACCTGGCTACGCGCCGACGGTGGGCCCGATTCGCGCCTCGGTCAGCCAGCCCGGGCAGACGTGCCGCAACTGGCGGCACACGGCGCCCCGAGTCTACTCTCCTTTTCCCATCGAGGCGGCCGCACCAAATCACAATCATGCTTGGGACGACCGGCCCGCAAAAGACACGCAGCGACGAGTAGACTCTGGAGACGGCGCCGCTGAGTCGCCTCCCCTTTCCCATTCGTGGCTCGGCTGACGCAATCATTTCGCCTGCATTCGCCGGATTCAAACTGCGGCCAGTGATAGTCCTGATTGGAAAGATTCGTACTGCACGCGGCTGCGGCGGAACCCCGGGGGTATAAAACCAGCCCTGAAGCAGCGGCTGTGCGGCGGCATTTCATCGGAGGCACTGAGTTGAGAAGTGCCTTCGTGCGAGCCATGTAACGCTCTTCCATGGCTTTACCGATGCGCAAACAAACGAGGACGAAGAAGGAACCAACACGGACAAGCGCACTGTTGTCCGTGTTGGTTCCTTCTTCGTCCTCGTTTGTTTGCGCATCGGTAAAGCCATGGATAGATTCCAACTAGGCCGACTCACGGTGTTACTTCATTTTGTAACGCTCTTGCTACCTTTGTATATATTGTATATTAATGCAGCTTAAAATCACCGTCGGCTCAACAACTTCATCGCTCTCCTCTGCGCCGCGTCGATGGCGGACTGAGCAGGGCCACGTCGCAACATCTATGCATCTGTATCTATGCATCTATGCATCTGTATCTATGCATCTATGCATCTGCACCTGTGGCTTTTGTATCTATGTTGTACAACGCGCCCCTTATGTAACACCCCCCTGTGGGGTCTTTAAGGAAATAAAGTGAAGTGAATCGAACAGTGGTGACTGAGCTAGAATGGCCCAGTCCCAACAGTGTGTGTGTGTGTGTGTTGGGGGGGGGGGGGGGCGTGGAGAGGGTATCGGTCGCAGTCGAGGGCCGCAGGGCACCCAGTTGCTGCCGGTACTTGGCAGCCGTTACAGCAGCGTAGAACTGCTCTGCCGTTCTTTGTGTACTCGAGAACAAAGTTTGTAGACGCGTTTTTCGGAGGCGTGATAGCTTGCACTGACGTCACTGTATTGCCGTGTTGGTGGGTTGGTTGCACAGTGAAAATCTGCAGCTCTTATCTCGAGCAACGCGGATGAAGCTGACAGCGATCGATCAAAAAGTGCGGTGACGTCGTTATGTGCAATCCACATGTTTTACGAGACGTTCCAAGATACAATCCCGGCGTCTGGCGTTGGCGTTCATCAATTCAAAACAATTCCTTCACGAGGCCTCTCACAGTGCGAGCTTAAACTCGGCGGTATAGTTGCTAGCGAGGGGTGGTCGCCCCGCCTGTAAACAGTAGTGAAGGTAGGGGAATAACAACCACCGAAATTCACCATCATCGTCAGCGCCCTCATTACACGGTGGCATAAACGAGAAGCGGCGAATCGGGTTGCCACTCGAAAGTAAAGCCATTCGAAAGCAAAACGCTCCTCCAGCGGCAAGATGACAGAGCTCTTCGACAAAATATGCGAGGCTAAACAAGGCGCCGCACGCGTTGAACTGGATATTATGATGTCCGATTCACAACTCACAAACGTGCTTAGGTGTAATCGGATATTTTATTTCCATTGCTGGGGCAAATTCCACCGCCGCGCCTGCACGCCGTAGAGCACGGTGGGGCTATATGCTCACTTGTAAATGGCACTACACGAGACCATATTACAAGCGAACCTGAGCAAAATGTTTCAAAACGGGAACCTAATAAAACCATATGGGCGCACGTACATACATCAGCCAAACTGTCGCTTGAATACGCACAGCGAACGTTACAAACCACGCAGTCGGTTTGATGCGAGTTACGTAAATTAACTGCGACTGTTGAAATGAGCGGTTCGGCTCACGAAACGACTACACAGCGTGACATGCGTCTACGGAAACTTCTGAAGACTGAAAAAGAGGGACTTCAGTACGCCTAGTTCGTGTGTTGTTAGCAGCCTCCACCGCCTCTCCCCTAAAACAATTGGAAGGGAGCAAGCGCAATGAAGCCGCCACGCGTTCACAGGCCGCGTCAACAAAAACAACTGCGGCCGTCAACAAGTCCCATCAGAGAAGAGCAACTGCGGCCGCGTTTCCCGCCGGGCCCTCACCCCCTCCTTTTTCCCTCTTCACCGTGACCCCTGTAGCGAAAGGGAACGAGGAGACCAGACGTCCGGCTATCCAAGATGGCTACGACCGACTGCCGCGAGAGCCGCGCTCGTGGAGCGAGCCCCCGCTGCCTGCCTCGTGGCGCGCTTCTTTCTCTTTATTTAACACACTCCCGCGGCCCCCAAGGTGAGCAGGGACTTGTTGCACCATAATATCTGCGGAACCTGTCGCCGTATCTTAAGCCCGATGACAGGCGGACGGAAATCCACTGGCGGAAGGAGCATGGTCGCACAACTCCGTGCCATGGCTGAGCCGGACCGAGTTTTATTCGCTTCTTTCTCCTCTAGCCCCTGATCCCGATGATAGTACGCGGTCGTCTTCCTCTTCTTCCATAATTCCGTAACATACTCCCACCCCCGACGGTGGCGCTAGTGGTGAGGAAGTGCAGAGCAGATTAGTCTAGGCTTGCCGTAGATTAGTCCAATGTCAATCCTGCGGAGTCTGGAGGTGGTAGATGCCTTTCTGCTTTATCCTCCATCGATGCTTTGAGGCACGATGCCTTCTTCTTGACACTTTCTTGGCTAAGACGGGGCACGCTGTTTTGCTCGAACCGGAGTGCCTAACGAACATGGATAAATCGTATTCTGGATGCAGCCTCAATCTTCTGGCCAGCGGTCCCTTTTCCCTTTTCTGTTCGCTTTCGATGTTCCTTTTGCGCACTGTCTGAGTATTTCCCACTTTCGTCTGCGTCATTGCCATTAACCTGGTTTTCCTTTCTTCTAGTGGTAGAACGGAGGCTTCAATTTCACGTGCTTGAATTCGCTTGTTCCGGGGTCTGCTAGTAAGCCACTCGTTCCGTGACGGCAGTGCACGAGTGAATCTCTTCCTGTCGTGACACGAAGAACCACTTCCATCCGTTGACTTAATCTTCCTGTTGTCTATGTGCGATGGCTTCCTGTGCTTGGCCACGGGCGCATCCGAGTCCGAGATGGTATTTTCATCGCTTCGGCGGAATGTCACGGCCCCGGCTGCTCGGTCGAACTTGGTCTTGCTGGTACATCCCGCGGCCTGGTTTACCGACGATGTTGGAAATGTAGGGTCGCTGTGCTGGTCCATCCTCTCTTCCACAGACGACGACGAAGCCACGGTTTCGAAGGCAGCCCTTGTTGCGAAGGGGAGGACTGCGCTGGCCGCGTCTTTTTTCTGGGAGGTGCCTCCTCTTAGAGGATCTTGCGTCGGTTGAGGTGGCGACAAAGTCTTCGTCGCGGTGAACGACGTCCTCAAAGTTGCCTGAGAGATTCGTTCCTTTAATGAAACCTTCGTGCGACTTATCGCGTATGAAAACTCTTCGCCTTCTTCTAAGTCTGCCACAAAACTGTCGAAGTCGAGAAGGCTCTGGATATGACCGTCCAGCCTTCGAAGTTCGTCTTGTTTTTGTTCTGCCATACGGTGCAAATCGATGAGCATACTTATATTCGATGGTGACGATTCCAAGACCCGAAAAGTGGTGTTGGCTAGTTCCGTTATGTCCGCCCGGAGGATGGCCCGCGAACTGATAAGTTGGTCCACGACCTGCCTGTCACCCTAAACCAGAGAGCGCAGCGAAGCAAGGGTCGGGACTGTCCGATGGGTGGGGATCATCTCCGGGTTCTAGGTGGGAGGTCGGTGTCCAGCACGCAGCCATGGCAGGCAACGTTCAAGGGTGAGGCCTCCGAAATGAGAAATCCGACGAACCTGAGGCCACGCACTACCTTGAAGGCGCTGCGCCGTGAAGTCCGCTGGTCCGTCGTTCCCGGGTTTCGGCACCAGAGAATTGTGTAGCGAAAGGGAACGAGGAGACCAGACGTCCGGCTATCCAAGATGGCTACGACCGACTGCCGCGAGAGCCGCGCTCGTGGAGCGAGCCCCCGCTGCCTGCCTCGTGGCGCGCTTCTTTCTCTTTATTTAACAACCCCTTTGCGAGCGACCGCCGAAAAACGTTTACAGCGCCAAACAGGGACCGGGAAAGGAGGGAGGTGCAGTTTTCGTTGTCTAATTTTACCATCCTTGACAGTTAAGCTGCACAGCGGCACCGCTAAATGTTTGCGACTCGTACACGCGCGTCCGGACTCGGGCTCGTGATAAAACTTGTTTGCACTACTGTACTCAGGAGTGCATATACTCATGAATACACAGTAATCATGAGTACACAGTATTTATGAGTATTGTACTCATGAGTGCTGTGTACTCATGAGTACATGAGTACTGTGTACTCATGAGTACTCATACTCATTAGTACTCAAACTCACGAGTACTCATACTCATGAATACTGTACTCATGAGTAGTCATACTCATGAGTAGTGTACTCATGAGTACTGTACTCACGAGTAGTGGACTTACCCCTGTACTCACTCGTCATCGTACTCACTGTTTTTTTCTGGATGTGTGATCACTCATCATCGTACTCACTCGTGAGTTTGAGTACAAATGAGTGTACTCACGAGTGAGTACGCCGACCTATGCCCCCGCGAGGTACGGATCTTCCGGGCGGGCTGTCTCGCCAAGATGAGGTCCTGCTCCGACGTCTTCGCCCGGGAGTCGCCGTCAAGCCGGCTGTGACGAGGTCCTGGCCACCTCAGTACCATGCCCCGTTTAACTCCACCTGCCCCTTTTGCCGCGCTCCTGTTGACCAGGCTACAGCAGAACATTTGGTGTGGAGCTGCCCTGCGAAGCCTACGTCTTGTGCACATCGCCTCCTGCGGCCCGCGCCCCGGACGTCCGCCAGATTTCATGGCGTGGATACAAGGTCCACATCATGGCCCCCTGCTCCGGTTCTTTGGGGAATCCGGAGTGTATCTGTACATTTAATTTTTCCCTATGCTGAATAGCAAACTTCCCCAACAAAAAAAAAATAAAAAAAGCAGCAAAGAAAAGTTCCAATAAAAAAGTGCGTGAGCACTGGAGCGCGGGGACATTGAATGGACTTCAGCCGTGTTTAATTAACACTACCGTGTTTAACGTGAGAAAAGCGAGGCTCGAGTGGAAGAGCGCAGGGTAAGAGAATGCGAGCATATACGTGGCAGGGGTGGCAGGAGGCTTTCGACGGCAATTGCAGCCAAGTCAGCAGATGCGCGGCTAAATAGCGCTACCAGACCAAGAGCAAAGACCGAGCGCACGTGGGCGTGCGTCTCGTGAGGAGCGCCCGGCGTCGTCCAGGCTTGTGCGCGGACGTGCGCCACGCGAGGAGCTCGCAAAGACAATACAAAGAAAAAATATCGGGCGCACGTGAGCGCACGCCTTGTGGGGAACGCCCGGCGTCGGCCAGTCCGTCCTTCAGAACACTCTGCCCGCGTTCGTGGCGTCATCTTCTCGCCAGTTCACGTGCGTTCGCGCCTTAAGTGGAGAGCACAGACGACGACTTCGCAAAGTCGGGTGGCGCGGGTTCTGTCGCGTGCTAACGCGGTCCAGTTTGGTAGAGATTTGTGAAAGGCTGCGGACAAACGATCCTGGACAGTCAGTCATCGAGAACTTTCAGCGGCAATCCTTCCGGACAACAGCGCGAAAAAAGACGTTGGACGAAGGAAACAAACAGAACGAGCGCTGTCCAGCGCTCGTCCTGTTCGTTCGAGAATTGCCCAGCTCACCACTCTGTTACAGTTAGTTTCAGCGGCAAGTTCGATAATCCACGTGAGTTGCAACAGCTGGCTCTCCGACGAAGGGAGACCGGAGGGGCCGCCCGCTGCGCTGTTTCACCAGCCTTGCACTTCTAGTGCAAGGTGCGGCAATTTTCTTTTTCCGGCGGCATCGCGGTTAAGTGCCAGGGCGCAAACCAAACAGCCGATGACCCCCAGAGACGCGATCGGCTGGGACGCCGGATGGAATGACGTCGAAGGGCAAGACGGTGAGGACAGGGGATGGGCAGGCGGGGCCCGTGTCGCGCGACGCAGCGGGCGTGATAAATAAAGCTGTCCAAGGGCACCAAATTACCGGGGCACGCAGCGGGGCGTGAGGAGCAGCGGCGACGGAAAGAAAAAGACGAGCCGAGAACATTACATGCGGTTAACTCTTGGAAACCTTTTCCGTTTTTCTCGTCCTGGAAAAATAAAAGGCCAGCGTGCAGACGACTGCGCAGAACAGACGACAGGTAGCAGTGGACGAGAAGCGAGGCGCGCCTCCTCGCACTGCGCGGCGTAGATGGAAGGAGAAGATAAGAACGAGCGCTGCGCAGCAAGTAAGCAAGCAAACAATTAGCGCCGCGGGTGAGAGGGGCACGCTTCTTCTTCGTGGCGGAGGGAGCGGTTTGCACGGCGAAGGACGACAAAAAGAGAACGCGCGTTTACTCGCGTGTAAGTAGGCGCGGAAAAGGCGGTAAGCAAACAGGCGTCGTTGGGCCAATGGGCGAGAACCGGACGATAAATCACTGCGCCTGTCCGCCGGTGGGGGGGGGAGCAGTGCGCCTCGCAGGCCCTGCAAGGCCTTCCCACAGCAGCGGCTGGCAGTGCAGCGCCGTGCTCGACGCGCTGCTGCCGCTGCATTTCCGAGGTGAAAAAAGAATAATAATAACGCCGCTTGGACAAACTGTCAGAGGGAGAGAGAGGGAAAACGAAAGGTGGCCTGACAGCCGAAGGCTTCCTTTAAGCTAGGCGGTGTTGTCGGGGGATGCTTGTTTGTTTTGGCTCTGCGAGACGGGAAAGACGCGGGGGAGGAGGTTCGACTGGAGCGGCAGCCAAGAGGAGTGGCAGTGCGGCGGTGTTTTGTTGTATCGTGAAGGGCGGTGATGAATGGAAATGTGTGGCTGCTACATAGCCGCGAGCCAGCGCGTCCAAGCCTTTTAAAATCGTCAAAAAAAAATTGTGCCCCCCCCCACTTCTCCTCAGCAAAAAATTAGCGGTGGCTCGGCTGTGCCAGGATATACGTAGCGTGAGCTAAGGTTCAGCTGGTTATTCTTAGGTTTCCTGGTTGTCTAGGATCAGCAGCAGATTACTGCTGCTGAAACGATTTTCAATTCAATCCAATCCAATTTAATCCAATCCAAACCAGTCGTGGCGGCTGCTCCGGCGCGCCAGCTGCGCGGCGCCGTGAGACGTCACTGCTCGCGCATGCGCAGCACGGCTCTCCAGGAGCCACGCGAAGCTGCTTAACCTCGGCCAGTGTAGCTCACGCTACAAAAAAAAAAAGAAATAAAAGCCTCGCCCGCTTCATTCACGCGATTCAACTTAGAATACTGAACGAGCCAACATCGGTCGGGACTTTTTCAAAATGCCGATTCGGAGTCTTGGATCGACCTCGCCTTTTCTTTTTTTTTTTTTCCCGATTTCATCTGGGGAGGTTGTTCAATGTACGCAACACGCCAACTTACCAATCGAAGTATTTGGTGTGCAAATGTTTCTGCTGCCGAAAAAAAAAGACGCCTGCAGCTTCACAATATCCGGTCTAGTAACTGGCAGCAGACGATTGGATTCAAAACTACCTTCCCTCAACGCAGCCCGTGGCCATTTTTGTTCCAGATTGTCCGTTGCAAAACCACGTTTGAATGCACGCTCAAGCTGCTTATGTGGTGGAGCGGCGCCCTAGCGAGGAAAGATTGATTGATTGATTGATTGATTGATTGATTGATTGATTGATTGATTGATTGATTGATTGATTGATTGATTGATTGATTGATTGCAGGGCTTAACGCGCCGACGCAATGCAGGCGATGAGGCGCGCCGTAGTGGAGGGCTCCGGATTAATTTTGACCACCTGGGGATCTTTAACGTGCGTCGAAATCTCGTACTCACGGGCGTTTTTTCCTTTTCGCCCTAGCAAGGGAAAGATCGGCGGTGGAAGTATGGCGGCGGCGGTGCCAGCATGCCGAACGTTTGGCTTGATATCGGCGTTAAATCTTTTGTTAGAAGTTGACTTCATTTCGCATAGGTGATGTTTTATCCATAGAGTTTCTTAGTGAAACTCAATGGTTTTATCACGGCCTCCGCGATCGGCTGCCGGCGGCGCGCCGTTGCTCGCGCCGCCGGCAGCCGATCGCGGAGGCCGTGGTTTTATCTACTGCATTCACCATACTGCGCTCCAATCATCATTGCATTATGAGCGAGTTTGGAGACTGCGTGCGAGACAGACACTGACGCGCTGGCGTGTTTTCGTTGGTGTGGTGTTGGCATGTCGCCGGCAGCTTGCAGGCACTGTGCCGATTCCGCCGCCTACCGGCCTCGTGCGAACGCGCCTCTTACGACTCAGAGACGAGCCAGGAAAGCTCCGAAGTTGAGGGAGGAGCGCCTCGCAGTTGAGCCTCTCCGATGGCGCGGAGGGCGTGCAGCCACTGCGAACGCCTCAGCTAGCGAACGTTACGATTTTAAGCGTGGATGGCAGCCGAAAATGACATCCAACCAGCGGTAACGTTGGACGCCAAGCATGTTGCTGCGGGGAGCCAAAACCGAAACTTGTTTTCACAACTCTCCAAAAATAAACGACAACAACCACATTCCGAAACATATCCTTGTTGCCAATAGTTGTAAAATTTCTCCTAAAAAATAACATTGACAAACGCGCAAGTGCGTATGCGTGAAGTCCCCACCCCCCTTTGGGACCGCCACTGACCAGAGTCATGAAAGGTGGGGGTGCTAAGTAAGATTCGGAGGAGGTGCTAAGTATTACCCCGTCTACGCTAGGGTCCCAATGTCATTTGAACCAAATGTCATCTGACTCAAATGGGGTGCTTCGAATGCCATTCAGAATCCGCCTTGCTACACTAAAATTTCGATGGCATTTGAAAGCTTTCACAATTGCTCGCCGTGCTGTAGTGGCGCTGTTGTCGCCCCGTTCCGTTTTCGTGCAATAATACAACAATCAAATTTAGGATCAGTCTAAGGCAGTAGAATGATATCAAATTAGAAGAGACGCCAGTTTTGACTCTAATGTGGTGGCTGGTTGCGTAGTTTTATTGTTTTTTTTTTTTTTTGCACCTGACTCAATGGTTTTGAGAGTATGAAAATTAAATATGTTGATTTCATATTTTAAGTAAATGAACAGTGAACAAAGTTCCGCAAACAAAAATATTTTCTTTGTTTTACGTACGGAAGTATTATTTTTTTTATTGTCGATCGAAGACGCTGCGTGCGAGAGTGCTAGAAATGGCATTTGAAATCCCGAATGTCTCCCTTGGTGCTCATTTGGCTCGAATGTCATTTGAGCCGAATGACATTTCAAAACCTAGTGTAGCAGCACAACTTTGGATTTGAGTCAAATGACACTTCGTTCAAGTGACATTCGGACGCTAGTGTAGCAGGGGTATAAGATTCGGAACAGCGATTATAGGATGGTTAGACGCAAGCTATGGCTGAATCTCAAAAGAGAAAGAAACTAAAAAGAAACTCGTGAAAACCTCAGGAGTTTCAAATACCCAATTAACCCTGGCATTTTCAGAGCTGCTCTGGCATACCGCGTCTCTGTGTAAGCAGGTAGGCAGCCGCCGGCTGGCCTATAGGCGCAATGTGCAGTGTTTTGCCGGCGGCAGTCCCCTCCTTAGCCAATTGTATGAACGCAGCGACCTGAGACTCGTTTCGACGTTCGTTCCGCTGCAGGCTTCCCGATGGAGATCTTCGCCATCCTGGACGGCGTCGTGCTGCCGTACATCCTCGACCCGAATTTCGAGAAGTACCTGCCCGTGATCCCTTCCGGGGTTGACGCGGTCAACTTCACCTGGAAGGCCGGTGAGAACAAGGTAGACGCCTAGTCGCCGCCTGCAGGAAACGCAGCAGCAGCGACCGTTACGCGTACACGCGGCCAAGACATTGTCCCGATACGGTACGAACACGTGGCGATTCTTAACAGAATTCGACGGTAACTGTAATGTGTTCACGCTCCTCTGGGAAAACATGAACGTAAAATGATGGAAATCTCATTTCGGGGAAGTGCCTTATGAATAACGGAGACGTTTTATTCCGTACGGAAGCCGCGTACCGATTCAGGGGGCACGCTTTTTGCCCAAACTAGCGTCACTAATTAAGGTACGCTTAAGAGTACCGCCACTTCGTGCACGCGCAAGCGTCTGAGGGCCATTTTGTTTCTGGCTTGCAGCGTTGCCATCTCTCCCAACGAAACCACCGCCGGTTGTTACGCGCAGAATGCGACCGGCTGCTCTAACGTCCGCGCAGCAGAGAGAGAGAGAGAGAGAGAGAGACGCCCAGAAACAAAATGGCTGCGCCCATATCTAAACCACGACCAAATTTACTTAAAGTTGGCCGTGATGTAAACAAATATCACGTGGTGCGGACCGACCAATGAAAATCCTGGCGTCACATAACAATGAGAGAAAAGAGTGCCGATACTCTAAAAGCCCTTATTTAGTGACGCTGGCCCAAACTCGTTGAAAATAGAGCAGTGGGAATTTGATAAGTTTTTCTGAAAGCGTGTTATGCTTCGGTTAGCACTAAAAATTATGTAGACGAACGCTCGAAACGTAACCGTGGTTATTTAAAGGAGCTGCACGACGGGGCTGTCCTCCGTCATCAAGCGTCGGCTTTTTGTAGAACTTGACTGACTACAAACTAGTCTGACCTTGGCTCAAGACATCTTTTATGAACGTAACGTCGCCCTAGATCCGCGAAAAGATTTTCTGAATAAGTTTGTGCAGGAAAGCGGCAAACGTGTTTGCTTAAATGGATTACAAAACAAGAACGACTGCAGGCTATATAAACGGGCAATCGCCACCCGATGACGCATAAACAAAACACGCTACCTCTGAAAGCTTGCAGCACAGGAGCGAACGTAACAATAGCTAAGTGCAGGTTTCTTTGTGAGTGAAAACGTGCTTGAGACGTGAGAATTCCCTCGGCTCAGAATCTTGGTTGATGCCGCTCCGACTGCGTCGAGCTGCAGACGAATCTTCTGGCTTTCTTTCTGTGCGCAACACTTAAAGGGACGGACAACCGATTTTTGTCGCGTGTATGTTCTCTAGTTCATATGAAAGCCAGCCTTTTATATAACCCGGTAACCACAAGCAATTTATCAACAAATTGGCGCAAATAATTTTAATTTGGCACCAAACTTTCGGAAATCGGAAGGGTGGCGGTTCGTAGTGTCAAAACTTGACCCTATGTGTCCCTGTCACGTGACCTGTAAACCTAGCAGCTACTGCGGCTGCTGGATCCGTTATTCGCTTATTGAAAACCTTTCAACACAAGTATTTGTATAGGTTTAAATTGTGTATGTATTTTTAGACATATTTCGAAAATTTTTATAACACGCCGTCCGCCGCCGCTGGGTTGCTCTCACTGTGGCTAGCTGAGCCTCTATGCCCAGAATCGACGGCAGCGTTCAGTAAACAGACCCAGCGAAGGAGCTTTGACGATTCTGCCTGAGTCAGGGGCGTTTCTTCTGCCGAAATATTCGATTTCAGTTTCCAAATACGCCAACGGCAGCTTTAAAAAAAAAAGGGGGGGGGGGCACGCTTGGGAGGAATCGAACTGCCAACGTCCACAACGTGAAGCCAGATTCTACCTAGCGTCCATCTCAACAACAAGTGGCGCCTTCGAGCAAAATAGACTAATGAATTTGAAGACCACATAAACGTATAAAAAAGCCTGCGATTCACACTTTTTTTAGCTGGGGACAGGTTTTTAAATATCGCGTTTCCTCTCCCATCCGGACAAAAGTATGTTGCCGCGCTATTGCATGTCATGCTTGCCAGCATTGTTTTTGGGAGGACACATACGGCTCGTAGATATGAAAATTTTGATTTAAAAAGTTCTAGGGCGTTATCAGCAAAACCGTTTCTCGTTAAGGTGCTTTAAAGGAGCCATGAAGACAGAACACACTTTTGGGTTATTCGAAAGATTTCGTGTTTTATAGTGCCCCCAGCGCTTGTCCGAATGCAAACGATGCTTTATTCACTGAGAAATTAATTAATATAAGTTAAAATTTTGATTTTCCCGCTAAATCTTGCGTTTTCGTGTCTGCAATGACATCACAGGACCTTGTTTACCGTTAGTGAACCTAGATGGCGCCACCACACCGCGGCAAGCCGTTTTCTGCCTTTGGTTTGTTTGTGAACGTATTTGTACCTGGCTTGTTTTGTTCATGGAGACAATCGTTTCGTGAAATATGGTGCTCGCTGGACAAATATACGGTCACATAAGACCCTCGATTTCGTCAATCGGCCAGTGTCGTCTGAAACAACCCCAAAGCCCAGCAATCCTGTGCAGCTAAACCAAGCATAGTGCGCGCAGTACCAACAGCAGTATACGCATCGGTACCTCTATGTTTACGTGTGCTTTCGTGATTTCCACTGTTTGCCCCATCATTCTTAGGGCTTTAAAAAGAACGTTCCCTAAATTTAATCGCAAGAAGCTCGTTCAGCAAGCTTATAAGCTCTGCCTAATTTGCGTTTGCTTTTGCCGCCCTGTCGCCAATCGCAGAGCTGGCTGGCATGGTACTGCTGCGGGAAACGAGCTAGTGGGTCGCATGGCCATTCCCTTTTTTTTCCTAATTATGTAGTTTATTTGCGAAGCTTATAGCGAAGTTTACGTTAAAAGTGGCCACGATTCTAACGAGGCAATTTTTTAAATGAACCAAACTTGTGTTTTCTCTTCATGGCTCCTTTAAGGGATGCCCTTTCATTTGGGATAGAGAACATATGCTCGACAAAAATCTGTTGTCTGTCCCTTTAAAGGGGTCCTGAAATACCTTCCGCCGATGCGTGGATGTACATGTAACCAAATAAAGCAATGTATTAGCAATCTCCTCCCGCAAGAATTTTGTTGAAGCGATGAGTATTAGCTGAGAAATCGTAAATCGAAAACCGCGCATTATCGTCGCGCCGCGTTTCCTCCTCCTTTCGACTTACTCTCCGCTGTTGACGGCGAGCGAGCCTTCCCTCCCATGATGCTGCGCTCCTCCGCGATGACGTACTTCCGCTATTGCACTGCTCACACAGCCGTCTGCTACATAGAGTTGTCTGCTACGGGCAAGCTTTGTTGACACCATGAATCCCGCACTCTGCTCAAGGCTGGAAAAGCGAACGAAAAATCTGGTCCCATGTGTGCGGCGGCCTGGCCTTGCCCTTTCGCGGTGTACGTTGCTGCAAAACTTTGCTATCGGCGGCACGCGACTTTTTATAGGCGGCGAACTCGCAGCCGCACGGGGAGGATCCTGCGCTCGCTCCCTTGGATGCACAGCGCACTGTTTATCCAAAAAGCGCCGTATGAGATGTGGCCCCGCTTGTGCCGGGTCTTATTTTGTGGCGGTGGTAATTCCGGCCGGCGGCATGTGAAAAAGACATTTTAAACCGATACAGAACCCGTGCACAAAACGCCAGTTCAGCTTGAGGCGACGCGTGGTGGGGAGTGGCAACGTTGGCAAAACATGCTCCGCTGCGGCTCTGGCTTTCTAGCGCTGGAGCGAGCACCATTTCTTTGACAATATCAAACATCGGTTGCCCTGGCAACAAGGCACAAACCGCTCTGGAAGTCAGTTACGGTTGCGTGATCCCGGTTCAGCTTGGGGCCCCACCTCGCAGCATATGGGCACTGCAGGCATACTACTCACTCCCATTTGGAAGTGCGAGATGCGTTTGGCATTACAGGAAGCGATGGTGTGTGTGTTGTGGACGCCTTTGTTTCGCGATGAAATGCGACGTTGTGCTTCTGCGGGTGGATAGTGCTTCCCATGGTCTGGATTACCTTTCTCAAGCGGCGTACGACTGAACCTCGCATGGGGTATGTGCAGTGTGCGTGGCTAAAAGCCATTTCGGCTTGTGCGCCAGAGTTAAGTGACTTGCTGTTCGTCCCCGCACACCGCGCGCGAGGTGAGTGCCGAATTTACGAGGGGAAGGAGGAGGCAACCCATCGTCTGTCAATCGCGGTTCGGACTTGCAACGCATGTTGTGACGTTGTGTTCGTTCGAAACGCATCTCTGGATTGTTTGGAAGTTGAATAAATGTATGCGTCAAACCCGGGCATTCGGCTCAGGGCGTTCTCTGCGATTGCAAGAAAGAAGTGCCACGGGGCTTCAACGCTTTCTTTATGGAACTTACTCAAGTAAGAGAATATCCATGTCGTGTTATGGCCCTGTTGCATTCAATACAAACGGTTAAGCGTTTGTTTACACTTGTTTCGTTTGTCGTAAAATGTGCAAGCACTCCGGCACTCCGCTGGCAGATCAGCCGGCGAGCCGACGCTGAGCAGACGACTCATCTCTTTGCCGGAAGTGCGTGAAAAAGCCGCCCAATAGCAGGATGTCTAGCTCATGACGAACATCTGGGAATTGATGACGTAGACATGTGAAGATGGCGGCGTCCAAAAACACGAAGGGAAGGGTGAGAAAAAAGCGACAAACTTTGCAACAAAAGTGTGAGCTTTCCGTTGCACGTAAAAGAGTAATACTTGGCACAGATCATGTTGACGACCCAATGTAACGATTGCGCTAGTCAATTTAGTGTGCTCAAAACGCCTTTCAGGGCCCCTTTAAGCGTCCGCTGCTACGGTACGGCAGATTCGCCGGCCTGGTAACCGAGCGAACGAAAGAAACACCGAAGACTGGAGGAAAGTCTGGTGAAAGTGTCACGGGGAGGGCGGCATGCCGACGCGGCGCCACAGAAGCACAGCACGCGCTGCGTGATTCACGTGCATAGGTCCTTTGGAGTCCTCATTGCTGCTTTCTCTTTCACTAAAAACAACTCTCTCTCTCTCTCTTTCTCTCGTCCTCGTGGTGTGGCTCACCCGAACCACGTGACATTTGCGCGGGAGGTTCAAACACGATTTGCAACAACATGCTGCGCGGCGGCGACGCGCTGCGAGATAACGGCAGAGTAGCGCGCGTCGCTGTGCGTTCGCTGATCACGCGATCACTTCCTGAGACGCAGCAGCTATGCACCGTGACCTAGCGTCACTGAATAAGCTGCGCTTAAAAGTACCGCCAATTCGTGCACCCGGAAGCGTCTTGGGGCCATTTTGTTTCTGGCTTGCAGTGTTGCCATCTCTCCCAAAGAAAGCGCCGCCGGTTGTGACGGGCAGAGTGTGACCGGCCGCTCTAGCGTCCGCGCAGCACAGAGAGACAGAGAGAGAGGAGAGGCCCAGAAACAAAATGGCTTCGCCCATATGTAAACAAATATCACGTGGTGCCGACCGACCAATGAAAATCCTGGCGGCACATAACAATGAAAGAAAATACTGCCGATACTCTAAAAGCCTTTATTTAGTGACGCTACCGTGACCGAGAATGCAGTTCGCGCTGCGCACAAATTTCTCACTAGGGAGTATAAATAATCATCAGCCATTCTTTACCAATTAAGAATCAAAATGTGAGGTGTTCGGCACTATCACAAAGGTGAGCTAACGCCAGTGAAATTGTCCAATGTTTAGTTCATTGAATAATAAATTAACGTGCGAGATGCACAAGTACAGCACTGCGTGAACTGACGCCCTGAAGGTGGGACGCATGCGCGATTCTGGTGCTTTCACTAGGCCTAAATAATGCTATTGCACTACAATAACGGCAGTAAATTGTGGGCATTGGAATTATACACGCACCCCACAATTGCTAGTAAAATGGGATTAGTTTAGCTTTCACAAATCTTCAAATGAAGCAAATCCTATCAACACATTTACAGAGCACCTTTTTACAGTGCACCATAGGACCTTTTAGCACCGCGCATTTCAACAAACATGCACCTCTGCTGCTCAGATAGTCAACTGTCTTCGCGCATCGCTGAGAAGTTCGTCGCTCGCGCAATTTCTTGAGTCATTGTTCTCTTGTTTTTACCTGCTGGCGTTGCCGAGCAACGAAAAGAAAGTAGAGACTTGCTCTGGGCTTGGGGGCAAGAAAATGATGATGTCGCTTGCCACCCCGACGCCATCTTGGCTGTATATACTGCAAATGGTGTACTGCAAAGGTACTGTGTTCTCTGTTTGCATCGCATCGGTATTTATGCCCTGTTTGGCTATTTAATCCACCCTCCTTTTTTTCGAAAACCTGAGTCAGTGTCGGTTCAGGAGTGACTCTTTTAAATTAGCCCTAAGAGCCGCGATGCCATCTTGCTGTCCGTGTGCTGAATTCACCAGCTAGAGGCGTCTCCGTGAACAAGAGCGAGTAAAGGAGGCTTTAGGGCGGCAGTGACGTCACGGAGACAACACATAGGCGCAGCGTTTACGACTAACAACTTTTCTCTAAGTGAGCGAAGATGCTTACTTTTATTGCATTTACCCTTACTAGATGTGACAAACAGAACAACTTCAAAAACCACCCCAGGGACCCTTTAGCAAAACCATTAGAATTTAGCTCAGAAATTTGGGCGAGTTGGCCATAGAAGATGACTGTAGGCCTCGCCCGGAATGAAACGTTTCTTTCTCTTTCTCGACATGGTATTGGATTGGATTGGAATCGCGAAAACGCGGGGACATGCCGCTTGTCTACATTAGGAGTTCTTTATAGGAAGATTTGGCTATCAGTAGCCAAATACGTTCGGTTATGTTGTTATTTTTCAGTTTTGTTTTCTTTCTTTTCGCTTTTCGTGTAACTTTACACAATTATAGCGATTAAGTGCTTTTACTTCGCCAATTATGTATTTTTCCACAGATGCGAGGCTTAGTGGTCCGTTTTCGCTGTTTTTACACAAACATGGCGCCGTGTTGGTATATACCTCCGTCCGTGTTTCGTTTATCCGCCTTGTAAACATTAAATTATAAATTTTTGTGCAAATGCACCGCGTTACACAGTTGGCTCCTTTTCGCTATTTTTATTCGTATTTCAGTTGTTGTGTTCCAGGTTTTTTTTTCGTTTGATTTCTGTACATCTTAATTTTTCCACTGGAATTTTCGGGTTTTTCAAAATCCCGTTTGGCCAATTCACTTTGTTGACGTTATTATTCCGATTAAATGTGCTACTTCCACCCAATATGCAATATGGAGCTATGTCGGAATAATTTTAAGTGGTAGGGCTTTGCAGAAAATGTGCCAACGCATTTCTAGCGGACTTTGTGCTTCTTTAGTCAAGAGCGGTAGCATGAATGCTAACTGTACTGAATTCTTTCTTACGCAGCATTATTATTACGACTTCGACGTTTTGGAGTCCTTCGATGGTTCAGTTCTAAAGAACCCCCTGATATCGATTGAGACGAAAGGAAAGGTGCCCCGGAAAGCAAAAGGTAAGAAGACCTTTGGCCTGCCATACTTAGTTTCTATGAAAATGTTTCAGTGCTCGTGTGGTATAATACATTTATTTATTTATTTATTTATTTATTTATTTATTTATTTATTTATTTATTTATTTATTTATTTATTTATTTATTTATTTATTTATTTATTTCATGCACCCTCATGGCCCAAAGGGCATTGGAGACGGGAGTGGTACAACGTACATTTGTAGCAGAAAAGTAGCAGAAAACAGTGCTTAACAGGTTTCTTCGCAGACAGGTTTCTTCACAAACAGGTTCCTTAACAGGTTCCTTAACAACAGGTTCCCTCACAAATAGGTTGCTTCGCAAACAGGTTTCTTCACAGGCATAAAGGCGCTTTTCTTGGCCTTAGTGACACGAAATTTCAAAGCTTAGATAACTATGTAAAATGCTTCCTTTTTATCAGGTGTAAAATGCTTCCTTTTTATCAGGAGATATCCCCCAGCAAGTTTCAACAGTAACCGTCCAGTACAACATATTTTAAATCCATTTCAATCTTTGCCCGCACGAGAAAGCCCAGAGCATGACATCATCTGCGCCTTGCCCCAAACTGCCGACGTCGGGCTCCCGTGGCGTAGCCGACGTGCCGGCTGCGGTTGGCGCGCGCTCCTACGCCGTGTTTATCACGTCATGGTTTTGGGACTGGCGTCATGCTGCCCGGGCGCGTGGGGACGGTGAAGACCTCGGCCAGTCTGGGCGTGTGCGCTCGCTCGCGCGCGCGCACGTCCAGACCGTCAGCTGTGCGACAAGAATGGTGACGTCACGTGCACCATGCTGTCATGGCGGCCGCTCGGCGTTCGTTTTGTCGAAACCGAAACGGACACGAATAAACGATGCTGTAAATGAGGGTTTACGCTACGATCGATGGTCTGATGCATTCTATGATTAG
The DNA here is from genome assembly GCA_013339765.2 of Haemaphysalis longicornis. NCBI lineage: Eukaryota > Metazoa > Arthropoda > Arachnida > Ixodida > Ixodidae > Haemaphysalis > Haemaphysalis longicornis. The sequence goes on from CM023453.1 coordinate 5,313,535, forward strand.
TGGGCTAATAGGCACCCATAGCAGCGAAAAAAAAAAAACGTAACACAAAAATTTCGTGTCAGTACTTCTTTATAGGAGCCATGCAGACAAAACACGTTTGGTTCATTCGAAAGATTGCCTCGTTAAGATCAACTGACACCACTTTTAACGCAAACTTCGCTCAAATAAGCTATATAATTGGGGGAAAAGGGAATAGCCATGCGACCCACTAGCTCGTTTCCGGCAAAAGAACCTATAATGTCATATGCGCAGTTGTGCGATTGGCTGAGCCCGGCAAAAGTGAACGCAAATTAGGCAGGGCTTATAAGCTTGCCGAACAAGCTATTGGCGCTCAAATTTAGGGCACATTCTTTTTATAGAAGTAAGAATTGTGGGGTGAACCATTATAGTTGCGAATGAACACGTAAGCACCGAAGCAGTTAGTGCGAAACTTTGCCGGATGACCGTCAGACGCATTGGACTTGTTTGACACATCACTGACCTACTGACATATATGTCAGGGTCACTGACATGACCATGTTTGTTGAGTCATAACTTACGTTTTAGAAAACAATTGGTATGAACCCTTACAGAAATACGGCAGGTATAGAAGTCCGGGCAGAAGCAAACTGCGAACACTAGTCACTTCAGCGGTATTGCAGCGCCGTCTATGAATGGGCGATAAACAAGATAACCAAACGGCCGCCTGTGAGATGGTAGCAGCCCTGGTCAGCAGGCTATCTTTTAGGGACGAAGCCCCGTAGGGGCAGCGGCTGTTGGCGTCTCCCGTCGTCGTAATCGTCGTCTCGTGTAGTCACGGTACTAAAACACCGGGAAACTCGTTTACGCCTCGCCTTAGAACGTAACGCGTACTAAAAAACACCGTCAGTCGTTTACGCTTCACGCTAGACTAGATAGCTTCGTGCTTCAAAAGCAAGAGACTTGAGCAGCAAAGCTATATACCTCTACCCCCCAACGGTTTCATCTCCGTTGGCAAAAATGCCAAGGCGCCAAGAATACCCTTATACACTGCATGCTTCACCCTTCTCCAGGTTTCACGTGAGCGGAGATGAGCTGGGATTTTATTTTTAGGGCCCGGCTCTTGATACGTCATTGTCGACGTCACGAAAACATACTATGTAGCAGGCCGATTAAAATTTTGGCTTGAAATGTTTAATTTCTTAGTGACGAAAGCATTGTTTGCTGCCGGACGAGCGCTGAAGGCACTATAAAACGCTAAATATTTGTAATAAAACAAACCTGTAGTTTGTCTGCCTGGCCCTTTTAAAATAGGGTTGCGAAGGCAATAATGTCTGGAGCTTTCGCTCTGTCCTCGCGCCCAAAAGCGCTGTTGATGCTACGAGCTGATAAGCTTGACGCAAGATAACCTAGATAGACTTGTCAGGGCCCTTGCGCTCAGAGATACGCGCAGCCACTGGCTCCGCTCGGCGATACGTCACGCTTTTTTAGCAGCTGACGCGCATGCTCCACCAAGACATAAGCGAAACGATCACTTGCATGACCATGTATGTCGAGTCGTAACTTACGTTTTAAGGAAACTATTAGTATAAGTGCTTGTTTACCGTTGGCACTTTTGAGTATAAATTTCACCCTTCAGTGAGCCGAGTTCGCCTCGCGGGCTCTACTAAGAGCGTTGCTCTGCCCGTTCGACGGCCACGCTGTAAGCACGCCAGGTGCTGTTCTTGTATCATCGCGGTTCATTTCTCGCCATGTATTAAACAAGTTAGGCTTTGTTGTCGGGTCTTAGTCGTTCGAAACAGAGGCGGCTCTCCTCCTCGCCGCTCATTCACCACGCTAATACTACACGACGGAGGCGACGGAGCTCGCTTCGGGGACGCCTTCGTCAGGGCAGCAGTGCTTTTCAGCGTTATGCATAACTTGTAACGACGCGCTGTATCAACGAACTCAGCTAAGCTCGTGTGACGGATGGCAACGATGGACATTCGTTCCTCCAAAGATTCGTCGTGCCGGAGTGCCGCTTCCATAAACGCCACCCGAACCGCCAAAACCACCGGCGGCTTCCCCTAGGTCCGCAATCGGTAATTGGCTGCAACATTTGGGGGAGTCCTCCAATAGCGGCGCCGTAGTCTTTAGTGCCATCTGCTCCATAGTGGTTATGTCACACGCGAAAAGCTGTGTATATGATCTCTTGAACGACGACGAATTCAGATGTAAGCAAAGAAAAGAACACGTGATCTAGTGATAGCACGCATGACATGGTTATACCTAATGCAACAAGGAAAGAAAATAAGACGTAATCTATAGCGATAGCGCGGTACATGGCTACCTCTTTAGGGTCCGTTTGTTCTGTAACCGGCGTGAATCGGACGCCTCCTGATAAAGAAAACGTGGGGTGGCTACAAAGCGCGTGCGGAAGATATTACAGAAAGAGATAGCAGTTGTTACGAAAATAGCCGCATGTCGACGTTTTGCGGAATCTTCGAAGGTAGTAACTCCAGGACAGTGAGCGAATAGCGATTCCGCGAAAGCTCTTTCCAGCCTTGGCCTGGTAAGACTCGGCAGCGGCCGTCTGCCGAGAGCCAAAGGTGAGCGCGCTGTCCGGGCGAGCACCAGCGCAGCATGCGTTTGCGATCTGGGGCGGTATTCTCGTGTTTGTCCGTTTTGAAAACGTCTGTTTTGCGTCCGTTTTATTGTGACGCACTTCCAGTTGTAGGTGGGCTTCGGATTGACTTTTGCGCAACTGTTCTTGTAAGCACATTTTAAGCGACTAAACCTATTTCAAACCACCTTTTATGTGTTTATTGTTTCGCCGGCAAACCAAGTACAAGGCGACGAAAAATCGTTTGCTAATCTGCTCCGAGTAGCCGCCGCTCATGACTCCGCCGTGCTTGCGTGGCGTGACATCCGGGTGTTCGCTTTTAGCCAATCAGGGCTTGCTCAAAACGGACACTTTTGAAACGGACGAAAAACGGACAGAACACGAGAATAACGCCCCTGAAGCGCCCTTCGGGCCCCGTCGCAAACTGCGTCCTCCGAGTCACGGCCGCCAAGCTTACCCAACCATAGTAGAGGCGGCCACAGAGCTTCCTTCGCTTCAGCGGGCCGTCACTTAGGTACTGTCGAACTTTGAAGGGACCCTGCAACACTTTTTGAGCAGTGCAAGTAAACCTGCCGGACGCTTAGCTTACACTACCAGAAATACCTGAGCCAAATATTACACGTGCACGTGAAGCGGTGAGCGCGCAAATCGCTGTTAAAAACGCGGGAAAACCAATCGCGCTCTCTTCAGTTCTCATTATGCACCCCTGGCATGGCCTAAACGACGTCATTGAGGCCATGGCTGTCCGATCGGCTGTCACTGGTGTAGCATTTCCTGTGACGATCCGCTGTCGTCGGCGCTGTGTACGAACCTCTTCTATGCCTTAACCTGTAGGCACAGTTTTGCTGTTTCTTTTGTTTATTTGAGTGCACGCCTAGTTTGAGTGATGAGCTCAATACTTCCCTTTCAACCAGAGCACTCGACAACAAACATTTATTGCTTCAAAAACGCCCTACCAGCCCGAGCGCTTGCTTGCGAGCAGGCAGCCATGCCTGTTTTTTTGTGGCACTAGACCGGAAATAAACCCCTCCACGTTGCGGAGAAAAGGAGAAAACTCCCCGGCATGTGATGTATCGAAGGCCGCGGAAGAGAACGCCGCGAGCCGCCCCCCTTTCCGGGAGAGAGCGCGCAGCTTTCGTCGCATTGTCTGCAGTCGAGTTGAGAGGGAGCAATCATGCGCGATTACTCATCGCGCGTAGTTTCGGTGATAGTGAACAGATTTTCATAAATCTTGCGGGAGGAGTTTGCTGGACAATAGACTTTACCCCAAAATACATTCCTATAGTCGATGGCAAGTGCTGCAGGGCCCCTTTAATGGACCGCCTGAGTGGCTCGGCGCGACCACCCGACGCCAACTTAACTTCCGTCTTATGGATGGCGTGCTCTACCGCGCCACTCACCATCCTACGGGGTGCCTGTCGCTCCTCGCCAACTCCGCTTTCGCATACTCGAAGTTTTCAATGAGGGCGCAACCGCTGGACACCTTGGGTTCCAGAAGATTTATGATCGTGTTCGGAGTTTGTTCTTCCGACCGGGCCTTTCCACGAGTACGTCGCCTCTTGCGCTTCGTGTCAGCACCGCAAGCGGCCCACGTCCCCTCATGCCGGTTTGCTGCAGCCGGTTCCTTGCCCTTCTCTTTCATTTGAAACGGTTGGCATTGACCCGCACGGGCCGTTACCTTTAACATCGGCTGGGTGGCATTGGATCGTGTCTGCTGTCGATCACTTGACTAGGTACGCAGAGACCGCTCCCCTCTTGTCTGCTTGTGCTCACGAAGTCGGCGACTTTTAACGCGGAGTGTTATTTTATTTACAGGCAACGAAGTAAGTTGCCTGTAAAGGGTGCACCCCTGCACACAGGGTCTTCTTGTGGGGAAGCAACCTTTTTGTACTAAAGAGTACGTTATACTTAATGTTCTTGGTTTTCGGGTTTTATATTTTAACATGGTAGTGTTTTATGCCGGGATACACCAAGATTTCACTGACGTCATATCCGTCACGGAAATGACTCAGTACACCTTTGCCGAAGCGACACGCCAGCAGGACGTCGCTCGCCAAGCACACCCACAGGACAGCCGCCGACCCACAAATCATCTTATTTCGCTGCACTATTCGTTGCACATTTCATCATCATCACACATCATCACACATTTCACTTTCGTGTTTTACCTATTCCTAAGACGGAAGAATCAACCACAGTTTTTCTGCGCAGCATCACCCACGCCCTTTGAAGCTCTGAACCACTAACCAAAATGTTTCTTCATAGGACCCGTGATCGGTATTGACGCTTTGTTGAAAAAAAAAGACACGTTCTTTTGAGGCCCCGCGAATGTTTAGGCCCCGCGAACCAACCGCTCGTGCGTAGCTCGCTTGCTTCCTCAGAAAGTGCCACCGCCACCCCGTGATGACGACGATTATGACAAGTATTATTGGCCTCCCCTTTGAATCGAGGTGACGACATGTGCCATCTCACTTATTTTAGTCGTTTAATTAAAGTCAGTTAATCTACAGCTCTTATTTCGCTTTGTTTTTCCCCTGCCGTTATCTCTGGCTCTGACGACCGTTTGTCGACTCTTTCCTTACATTTTTTCTACCATTACTCTACCCGCTGTTTAGTAACATCCACTGCTGACCAGTTAATGCTTCCACCAATGGTGAAACCTAGCCAAAAAAATTCACGCATCTCCACAAAGTGAATCATGACGAGTTGGCGACGCACTGGGGATCGTTCTTACCGTAAATCACCCGTGAGAGCTTACTGCTGCTAAAACGATTTCCAATCCAATACAGTCCAATCCAATGCTCCTCGCGCATGCGCAGCATGGCTCTCCAGGAGCACTCTCTCTCTCTCTCTCTCTCTCTCTCTCTCTCTCTCTCTCTCTCTCTCTCTCTCTCTCTCTCTCTCTCTCTCTCTTACCTTTTGTGAACCTTTTATTTTGTTCTTGTTAACCTTTTGTGAACCTTTTGTTCACAGATGTTTTGGTTTACACGGTGCTGTGCCGTGAGCGCGGACGCCGGACGCCGGATAAGCCTCGGCTTCGGCGTTATGCGGTGCTTCGCTCGAGTTCTAGCTGGCTGGATATTTGGGCATTCTCTTACTACGTGGTTAACTGTTTCTTTATCCTTGCCACAGCCCACACATTCCTCGCCTTGGGGTGAATACTTGCTCATATGTGTTCTAGTTCTCAAACAGCCAGCCCGAGCCTCAAAGATACGCACTGCCTTTAAAGTTCTCTTTCCTGATTTCTTGTATGCTGCTTTATAGATTGCCAATGATCCTTTCTTTTTCATCCTCTCAGCCCACATACGCGTTTCTGTTCGCTTCACTTTCGTTTTAACTGCCACAGATTGGTCGTTTGTCCCGGCGATGTATATTTAGTCGCCAGCTTTCGCGTCCTCTCCTGCCACTGAGTGCCCACTCTTTAGGGTACAGGTACCGATGGGCGACGGTAGGATTTTGTCTTACCCGCCGCGGTGGCTCAGTGGCTCATGCGTTGCGCTGCTGAGCACGAGGTCGCGGGTTCGAATCCCGGCCGTGGCGGCCGCTTTTCTGATGGAGGCGAAAAGCAAAAACGCCCGTGTGTCCGAGATTTCGGCGCACGTTAAAGATCCCCGGGTGTTCGAAATTAATCCGGAGCCCTCCACTACGGCGCGCCTCATCGCCTGCGTTGCGTCGGCGCGTTAAACACTACAATCAATCAATCAATCAATCAATCAATCAATCAATCAATCAATCAATCAATCAATCAATCAATCAATCAATCAACCAACCAATCAACCAACCAATCAATCAATCAATCAATCAATCAATCAATCAATCAATCAGGAGTTTGTGTTGAGGGGGGGCAAACCCGTTGTATTGAGGGGAAAGATGGAGAGGGGGCGAGGTTATGTGTTCCTGGGTGGCTTAAGGGTGGGGTAAATGCCCCTTTTGTACCCGCCTGCCGACGCCTACATGTGCAGGTACCTTTGCACTCTGACTGCTCACTTCTTCTCGTCTGAACTTTTAAGCATCTCCGCAAAACTTATTTTACTTTGGCCTTCCCAGTCTTCAAAAGAATCCCAGCCCATGTCGCCCTGTACTGCCACATTCGTTGTCTGACTGTGAGCTCTACAGTGTTAATCGGCCGACAGCCTTTTTGCTTAACTTCGAGTCCCGACAGGACACCTGACGCCCACATACGCGTCAGGTGTCCACGCCCACATAATACGGCATTAGAAAACGGGAGCGCCGGCATTATTCATTCCCCTTCCCAAATGCTTCCGTCTACCCGTACCTATTGTATCCCCAAAGTGCGAGGTGTTTCATTATCACTGCGTTTCGTCTCCCTTCCTCGTTTGTTGTATTCTTCATGGGAATTCAGGTAGCCTTTTCCTTCGTTAAGCCAGGTTCCCAAGTATTTCTGCTTATTTACTTCCTGTTAAATCCTTGCGGGCGCTGTATTCGCTTCGTCGTTAAACAGCATGACTCTTGATTTCTGTGGACTAAAATTTAGGACCAGGTGTGTTGCTTGATCACCTCAAATGTCGGCCAGTTCCTGTAGGTCTTCCGCATTATCTGCCAGCAACACTATATCGTCCGCATACACCAGTCCAGGGATCCACTGCTTCGGTTACGACTAGTCAGAGCAATCGCCTTCATATTCCTCTAACGTGAAGTGTAAACAGCAATGGTGAAAGCGGGCACCCCTGTTTTTGCCCTTTTCGAATGCACACGGGCTGTGTGCCTGTGCGCCCTTCCCATATATGTCCAGTCCTCTTATAACGATGCCGTTTATAACAATATATCGGATATAACGATGAACAGCCATGGCACCTTCACCTTTTGTATTCTTTCTATGGTAAAATAACCCGCTTATTACAATGCTCCAGTGCCACGATATCGGATATAACGATTGAATCCGGTTATATTGTGCACCAAAAATGCAACAGTGATTACTCTAATGACGCGGTTGCGCAGCCTACTCAGGTAGTTTCGTAGGAGGCCCAAAGCGTGGCACAGTCCGTAAGGAACTTTGTTTCCGCCAAGGACATTTACTTCAGCTAGGTGAAGCGCCTATTGATGCTCTTGGAAAAGATTTGCACTAGCTTCACACGCGGCAAACAAAGGTCACCGACTGTGGCTTCTTTTCCGCAATTCAGTAGTAGTACGACCTTGCTATATGGCATGCGAATAAAATGTTTTGAGCTCTGTTCCGCCTTTTAATTCCACAACCCGCTTATAACAATTGTCGGTTATAACGATGGGATTTCTTTGGCACTTGGATATTGTTATAATTGGATTAGACTGTAATCGGCGCCCTGTTGCCTTCAGCAGCCGCGTAAACATTGAGTCAACCCCCTCTTCTTCCAGCACATGCCACAGCAATTCCATTCTACGTTGTGGATTCCATATCTAAGCTCTGTTTATGTCAATTAAGGAGCATTATCCATAGTAGTCCGCCCTGTGCTACCGAAATTTCTATGGACTGCGTTAGTACAAAAATAAGCGCTGAACAGACCAAAATCTAATTTGCAGTTTTCATGAAATTTCGTTCCTGTGGACTCAGTTCAGCAACTCCCATTTAATAGCTCGCACACCTACTGTGTAGAACACTGACATCACTGTAATTGGCCCGTAGGAGCTCGCCTTGTCCTTCTCTCCGTTTCTTTTGTAGATCAAAGTTATTCTGCTTTCGCGCCGTTGCGTTGGACTTCTCTTGGATTTTATAGCGTGCTCGATAGCTTTATTACGCCTTGCCCGCAGGGCCCAACTGCATGGTTAATAAGCTCTGTTGGGATTCCGTCTGGTCGTGTTGCCGTGTTTTAACAACAGCCCCGTTTAAGATTTTTGTTCCGCCGTATAGCGTTACGAGAAAAAAAAAAACAAGAAAAAAATGCCCAGTGCACGTGAGCGTCCGCCTTGTGACGAGCGCCCGGCGTCGGCCAGTCAGACCTCCGAGAACGCTATGCACAGCGTTCGTGGCGTGATCTCTCGCGGCCTATTCTACTCGCCAGTTCACGTGCGTTATAAACGTGCCGGAATTTTGGTGAAGTGACACAAGATTTTACAGCGAAGATGCGTCTAATCCCTCGCGGTGGAGTGGACGCTTTACTGGGGGCCTCAGTATGTCCGTCCGTCCGTCCGTCCGTTTCGTCGTTATTTCGTTCCCTCGTCCGTCCATCCGTCCGTTCGTCATTGCGATCGTTCGTTCGTTCGTTCGTGCAGGCTTGCTTGCTCTCTTGTATTTTGCTCCGCCACTCGCTTTAACTCGACGAGTTCTTGCTCGCCATTTTGAGTTTCACTTCTCCTTTGTCGTCATTGACCCGCCGCGGTGGCTCAGTGGCTAAAGCGTTGCGCTGCTGAGCACGAGGTCGCGGGTTCGATTCCCGGCCGCGGCGGCCGCTTTTCTGATGGAGGCGAAAAGCAAAAACGCCCGTGTGTACGAGATTTCGGCGCACGTTAAAGATCCGCAGGTGGTCAAAACTAATCCGGAGCCCTCCACTACGGCGTGCCTCATCGCCTGCGTTGCGTCGGCGCGTTAAACCCTACAATCAATCAATCAATCAATCAATCAATCAATCAATCAATCAATCAATCAATCAATCAATCAATCAATCAATCAATCCTTTGTCGTCATAATTGGGAGGCCGCGTGTAGTCCGAACCCTCGGTCGCCGGGAGCGTCGAAAATTTGCAACTGTGCGGGACGTGCGTACTATCTGCTTAAAGGTGCCGTGTGCCGATTCTTCATCGCGAACTGATACGTCAAAAGCGCCCGATTTGATGCCATTTGCCGAGATTGGTTGACGTCGAGGAACGGCTAGTCGCAGCTCGACCTCCGCCTTGAGTTCGTGCCTTTGTTCAAAATTCTGGGTCGCCTCAGCTTCGCTGGTCATCCGCAGTAGGATGGCTCATTGTTTCACGCATAAGTATATTTTGTCAAGACTGATCTTTCTCAGTCGCACTTGCGGCGTTATTAAGGTGAACGCCAAATATGTTTAATTAGACAGTTTACCTCTAATAACCGATAGGAATTACTCGAAACGAATAACTCGTAACAAATGATGCGCACACCCAAGTGAACCTAGGATGGCCATAAGCGAAACAAAGCGTGGCAGCCGTGCGTAGAGATGATTAATGATTATCAGGTATTGATAGTAATGATTAGTATGGTGGGATAAAGGTCGATTGAAACAGATTAAGGTGGATCAAGGTGAATTAGAATGTATTGAGGTGGAATAAAATTTTATACGGTGGAATAATTATTGATTAGTTATTGAGAGTAGGGATTAGTGATTATGCATTTACAAGTACCTTAGCAGGCCTTTGGATAAGGAATTGAGTAGATGGGGCTAACAAAGGCATGCGTACAAGTATTAGCGTGTGTGTACCAGGGGCGCACAAAAGGGGGGAAGGGGGCGAAGGGGCCGCGGCCCCCTGCAAAATTCTGGGTGAAGAAGGGGGGGGGGGGGGGGGGGCAGGGCGCGGGGGCGAGAAAGAGGGCACATTATTGCAGTGGCAAACACTTTTGTGCCTGTTAGGCAGCAACGACTACTGATAACTATTTTCCTCTCGCAAGTGACGAACCTATGAAATTTATGTGAATTTGACGTCCGCTGTCAGCGTTTTTGCAATGCCCCTGAATACGAAAGGTTCACTAGAGTATGCCGCGTGAAATTCCATTCCTGTTTCGAAATTATTTCTGGTTTGTTTGTATTTAGTTCCTTTGCCACTTTTTTCCGCCTATATATGTTCTCTGCTCCCCCCCCCCCCCCCATCTTTTTTTTTTTGGGGGGGGGGGGTGGTGGGGGGGCACAAAAGCCCGAAATCGTGCCCCCCGGCTTGCCCATATACGCGGCGAGAGCCTCTGAAGCAAGTCCACGTTTCAGCGGGTGTGCGAAACGACGCCGGTGAATGATTTCATCTAGCGTGTTTAGCTGGGCTTCCGCTTGTAGCGGTGGAATTAGGCAAGGAAGGCCAGTAGTCGTGCGTTTGGAAGCCCTGTTGATAACCTCAAGCTTATCCTAGTACGCTCGCGTCGTGTGCTGGAACTGCGTCTAGTACACGAGCCTCGGCTGTAGTACGGAGTGCACTAAGATACGGGCAACCGTCCAGCAGGCGCCACGATAGTTCTGAGAGATGCGGCAAACAAGCTGGAGCGTTTGTCTGGCTTTCCAACTAGCAGATCGGAGCCATTGAGCCGCTGACCCTGATGTCAATATCTCTAAACCCAGGACTCGAAGGTGGCCAATGGGAATGGCGTTCCCATTCAGCTGCAGTGCCATCGGAGAAACTGCGAGCGAGCGGCGGCCCCAAGCGGCGGCGGCAGGAAGTACAGCAGTCTTCTCTTGAGAGAGGGTGAGGCCCGCATACTCACACCATTTCTGGCACTCTGTTAACGCCTGCTGGAGGCACTCGGCTCGTCGTGACAGGTCGTCGTGATAGACTGTCCGTACCGTAATGTTATCCGCGTACATGAGGAACTACAGGCCTCGGACAGTGGCCAGCGGCACCAAGACGATGTTAAAAAGAAACGGAGACAGAACAAACCCTTGTGGTACGCCGCCAACTGTTGTAAACTATCCGAAGCTTTCACCGTTGATGCCTATGGAAATAGAGCGCTGTTGAAATGAGTATCGAACACAATAACAGACTTTGTCGGGAAAGCGGAGGCAACGTATAGTACCCGTAAGGTGGTGGCGTGACTGACGTTGCCGTACGTCTTGCGTATGTCCTTAGCGAGCACGGTCCTCACACGTCAGGAATGGTCTACAACTAAACCATGGATGACTTAATACCGAGATGGGCCTGTATATGATTTGCGCCGGGTGGCACCATTGAAAAGGGCCAAGCCACCATTTAATACTTGTGGCACGCGTTCGCTCTAACAGCTTGCACAGCGTCGACGTCAATGAGAGTAGGCGCAAGTTTCGAAGTTCATGTGTTCAATTCTCGGGCTTTGGGATAGGAACAATACCCGCCTGAAGTTAGGAGTCAGGTAGTTTTAACTGGAGTGCCACACCTGATTTACGGAGTCCACAAGCGGCACGAGGGCTGGGTCGTCGACATTTTTGTACACCTCGTAAGTAATGCCGTCGGGACCCGAAACATCCCGCTGCTTAGCTCGATCATTCACCGCTATTGATTCAGCCATCATGAAAGGTGACTGGATTATCAGAATGGCTTCATGAGTTGGCGCTTATTAGCTCTGTCATGATTGCTTTGTTAGGTCAATCATTGCATATTTCGTCATAGCATGGGTTGCCATACTTTGCCGAAGCCACAAGGAAATCGATAAAATATGCTGGCTAAAGTTTTTTGCTAACTCGATTTGATGTAAAAAATGCATTTGTGCTATCGCCAAACATCATTATCCCCGAAGAATGCGGAATACAGATGTCATTAATATCAGTAAGTGAGCTACTAATATTGACCTCTGCGGTACACGTCGCTGAATTGATAAGAACCTGTCCGCATTGTGCAAGCTGTTGTCGGGTGCTTTTTTGACTACGTGCCTAGTGAAACGTTCCGTTTACACGGAATTATGGGAATGCGTAATTCATACCGAGTATTACGCGCCCAGGCGATACTAGCGCACATAATCTTCCAAAAGCAAGAGAATCAAATGATCTGTCCGAATAGAAACGTTTTACGCAGTTTTTGTGCTTCTGTCTTAATTAAAGCGTGATATACGGTACCGCATGTTTCCGGCATGTTTTCCGCATTCTCTGTATGTGCTGAATGCATATGGACCATGATTTGGCGTTTCTGGCGGTAGTACAGGAATAAAACCGGTGTTAAAAGTTTTTAAGGTAATACAGAACGGTATTATCTTAGGCTGGGGACACATATCTCTGTTTTTATTCCGGCGGTGTCAGGAAGGAGGATAACAACTTCGTACTCCCGCAATTCCATGTATGCGGAACGTTTCAGGAGCGGTATCAGTTTTCTTTATTTTTTGTGTTTTGTGGATATACGAGGCATAGCAGAATTTGGTACATGAGACAACATACAAAAAACAACACCAAACAAAGATACAATTAATTTAAAACGCATTACAAACTGTGGGTAGGAAGTTCCTTGGCCAAAGAGTTCGCTTGGTTTTTCTCGCAAGGAACCATCTGCGTGCTCCAAATAAGAACAACGCCTGGAAAAAAAAAAGAATGCTTAAAGCAATTTACGAATGGCTGGAAGGGAACAATAATAAGTGGGTGAGATCGGCGTGTGGAACGTCGAGTGGAATGACAAAGAAATCGATGCTTCAATGCGACTGTAGCCGCGTACAATCTTATGTAGCAGAATGATACGATCAAGTGTGCGTCGATGAGTCAGGGGTTGTAGCGATAATGCGCATGCGTGGGATTAGGGCGAACAATTGCGGTCGTGTCGGCGGAAAATAAACCGCATTGCTTTCTTCTGTATCCCCTCGAGCATATTTATGTCAAGAGTGACCACCCCACTGAGTTATGGGCGGAGGAGGAAATTATACGCGCTTAATTCGCAGTCCTTGGTAGTGTGCTGGAGGGTTCGTTTTAAATATCCCAGTTTCCTAAGTGCCGTAGCGCAAGTAGTTTCCATGTGAAGGTGCCACTTTAGGTTTTCTGTGTAGGTAACTCCAAGATATTTGAAGGTATTGACAGAGTTTAGGTTGTGCCCCCTGTAACTGTAACTGAAACTTAGCGCCTGCGTTTTAATCGCAAAGGTCATTTGGACAGGTTTTTGGTAATGAATGCTCATTTACCACGTGGTGCTCGAACCACAAAATATCTGAAATACATTAATGTTTAGAAGATCTTGGTCACGTCAGTTATTTGCGCTAGTATAAAGCACGCAGTCATCAGCGTACGATCGCAGTTTCACTGGTGTGTCCTAATAACCTGTGTGACGTCATTAATGCAAATAATGAACAAAAGGAGCGCATGGACCGAGCACTGCGGTACTCCGGAAGTGACTGTGCCTGACGGTGAATGTGCGTGATTAAAAGTAACAAATTTACAAATGCCGACCTCAAACGTAGCTATACTCGGGAACAAGTTAAGAACCGCAATAGCTCGTGTACGGTATCACTCCGCCGATGCGACGGAACCAGACGTCAACAGGGGCGCGCGTTTTGAGAGGAGGTTGCTATGAATGCGTGATATCGTCTGCCTTTTCTCACCTAGTTTCTTTTTTGTCGCTGCAGTAGTTTATAAGCATATTAAGTCCAAAAAATCACGGAAACGGCTCGTGCCATGTTCAAAATATTCCTAGCAACACCCTACTTGTGCCGCGCGGAGCAACATCCGGCTGCGGTGATGAAGCACAAAGGCACTTTGAAAAGCATGGGCACGCAGTGGTTAAGGAAGACTAGAAGGCTAACGATGAAATACGGAAAGAACAGTGGAGAATCCAAAACAGCCAAGGTAACCAAAAAAGAGGCAAGGCAGATAGAAACGAATAAATGGAGAGAAAAAATGGAAGCTAAAACGTCGTTAGAGATGTACGGGGCTGGGAAATTGAACATCAGAAAGGAAAATTTCTACGATAATTCCCAGGGCAGTGCTTTGCTTTTTGAGGCTAGAGCAGGTTGCTTGCGAACTAAGAGCTTTGTGGGGAAGTATTCACAAAATGATGGGGTATGCGTGGTCTGCGGAAAAGAAACAGAAACTATGCGGCACATAGTGTGAGGGTATCCTTCCAAATCTACATGAGGGAAATATTCGGCTTCCAGAAGCCATAGGATTTAAGGGTAGCAGAGAGGAAGTTAACTTCAAGGCTGTCGAGGCGACGAAAAGAAGATTAGAATGCTGGTGGACGAAAAGCAGAGAGGGGAATATTGCCTAGGACAGTTACCACCTGTAACAGGAAAAAAAAGTATTTTGTGCCTATACGTTTTTGTGCCTGCCCTAAGCAGCGCTAGTATTAAACCAAGAGTATAAAGCATAGGAATATTAGTCCTTTTTGGTAAGATGGCATGTCATCACCCCGCTACAAAAGGGAAACCAATAGCATCATCATCATCATCATCGTTGCCGTTCTTAAGTTGCACCCGAGTATAGTCAGCTATCATTTGTCATCGTTTGTCACCGTTAATATTTGTCGTTGTTAATAATTTTGCTGAACGTAATAATAAGTTTTCTGTGGTACGCCACATCGAATGCTTTGCTATAATCTGTTTCGGCGCAGCTTCGCGTCCATTGCGCGCTTCTTTCGCACGGCTTGATTAACTTGTTCGACAGCACCTCCTGGGTAACCCGGACCCGACGGAATTAAGTGGTCGTACGGCAAAGACACGTTAAGGATTGGTTTGAAGGGCGGGAAAACAAATGTAGAGACCACATACAGACATCTGACCGCTAGAGAAACGCTACCTTTTGCGCACTGCTTGCCACGAATGGGACTGCGTTGTCTAAATTGCTGAATACCAATTCGGTTGTGTTTTAAGAGGTATTACAAAAGGCGAAGGAACAACTGGTTCTGATAAATAGCGATTATAAAAGTTCCGTCAGCTTTCTCGCAATTCTCAAACTTACTAAACTGACTAGTTTAAATCGGTATAAATGGGAATCACTAAGCTCACATGCCGAATTCTTTCGGTGTCTGCGCTTGTGTCGCGCCGTGGTGTAGCCCCAAGCTAGCACATCAGGATGGCTAGGTTCCGCTGTCCCACCTTTCGAAAGATGCTCTTCTCTGTTTTCTTTCTGCCGACGCACGGCCGGGCTACAGCGGCGGCGTCCGCCGCTCTAGCCTAGCCCGGCCGTGGCCGACGCTGCTGCGTTCGGGACGCCGCCCCCGCGAATTCCAAGTAACGGCTGGCAGAATCTCTGGTTTCACTCTTTCTAGAGCCACGTGTGTGAATTCAAGTGACGTCGCATGGGCAATTGTTGTGGGTGTCGTTTAAAGCTTCGCTTTCAAACCGCCTTCACAGCGCAGATTAGAGCTTTTTTTTTTTTTTTTTTGCTGGCTCGTAAAAGTGACAATTTTCTAGTGTGCCGTTATTTATTGAATTGTGCAAGCGAATCAATAATTTCCTGAGGGCGGGGGCAACGGGGGGCTTCTCTTTCGGAAGAAAATATTTTGCGTCTGTCGTTTGCTGCCGGCGGTGCTGCTGAAAAAGCGTCGAACATCTGTTCATTTCATTCCATCAATTTCATACTGTGGGCCTTTAGAGGTCCAAGCAGGTGGGCACGATGTAAATAAAAAGGACATGCTCAGCCACTCGAGTCAGAAAAAAAATGCCCGAAATATCGCCAGTAATTGCAGGTTCGCACTCATCTCTAGCCTCTTGCTGACTCAGGTGACATGAAAAAAGGTAACATGAGATATGGCGGGTTGCCCTCCATGTAACATTTGGTCACGTGGAAGAAGGACAGTATTCGAAGGATTTCGGCCCACTTCTAACCGAGTATAAGATACCTCGTTAACTCGTACTCGATTTCCGCAGCACCGAACCATTTCCTATACGTCCCGTGTATTTGTTGCCCTTTATTTCGAACATTTTTGGGTTAAACTGCGGATATCTCGAAATCTTGACTGAGAGGGGAACGAAAATTTCGCCGCCGCGGACCGTTTCACAAGATTCGCGCGATGCTGCCGCACGTAAGTCCCTCGGTTTCTTTCTCGTTTACCCGCGCCCATAGTGAAGTCTGAGCCTATAGAGGCGTATGAACTTCGTCAAGCAACCCTGTGGCACATCATGTCAGTGGCGTCGCTAAGGGGGGGCCCTGGGCCCCGGGTACCAGCCCCTCGGTAAAGGGAGGGGGGTGCCACTTGTGCTCCTCCAATGTGTAATGCGACGTCGAAAACTGGAAGACGACTGTAACGAGACCGCAGCTTTGGCCTGTTCAGCTTACGTCTCTTGCATCCGAGAATGTCGCGGGAGTCGAGGATAGGCGCGGCTTGAGGCGGCAGGGTGAGCGGAGGCGAAGGAACTGTTCCTGGAAAGGGTTTTAACAGCCCTGTCGTTGCTGGCTACCCTCCTCCCAGCTTGCGTGACGTCTGCACGATTCATTCTGCACAGCGGGCTGCAAAGGTTTCCGAATGCCTCTGGCGACCAGCTTAGCGTCATCGTGTCGTTACCTGCCGAGGCCTGAGACTCTCTCAGCTGCAGTGCTCTTGCAAGCATCCATTGGCTTGGTATCGACTGTGTGATGTGGTATACGCTCTCGCTGACGCGTATCAGCCTTCATTCTTCAACGCGCGCTCTGGTTTGGCGCATTACATCCTGTACTGCCGCAACTAGCTCTTGGCCACTTCTTTCTCGGCTGGTGTTTTCGTGCTCACGAGCGACACACTACGACGCTCCTTACTGTTAGGATTTTTATCGATGCTTAATTCACCGCAAAAGCCGGTGTTCGTGTATTCGTGATTCGCACCCCAGTCAGCATCTGTGGTTTGTGCATGCTTGCATTGACATTTCGAGGCCCACGCAGTCAGCATCTGTTTAAAGTTTTTTTGTGCATTGGCATCTAAATGAAAGATACGAAATTGGTCCAGACAAATCGCTGTGGTCGCGCGACGATAGCGACACAAATCGCTTTTGGTAGCTCCAGTCTCAAGTGTGAATGACCCTTAATATGGTAACAATAGAAGACAATAATATTAATATTAATAACAATAGTACTAGATTTGTTATTAATAATTGTTTTGTGTACGTGAGAGGGTGACAAATTTTCTAAACCCCGGGTGCAAGCTTACCCAGCAACGCCACTGCGTGATGTGACGCTAGAGACATGCGCAGAGGAACAGCAGTATGTGCCCGTGACAGGAGAACTTACGGACAGCGAAATCGTTCAAAGAGTCCCAATAGGAGGGGTTGGCGAAGACGGGGGCGATGACGACGAACCTCCTCGGGATGTGCTGACATCTGCTGAAACAGGGAAACGGGGAATTTGCTGCGCTTGCTGCGAAATAAGATTGAGTGCAGCGGCGAGGAAGATCGGCTCATGCAATGCTAGAGGACTCCTTACTAGGCCCGAGTGCGACCGCCAAGCAGACGAGCATTACACAGTTCTTTTCTGCTAAGTAAAATCGCAGTGCCCCAAAACCCAGTTGGTGAACGTCTCTTGTATGTTTTTTTTTTCTCTCTTGCAAACCTTTATGAAAAGCAAGATTGGGAGCTGCTGTTGAAGCGCTGGTAGCATATATAGTAGCGCCTTTTTTTTCAAAGAGCTCGATATTTCGTGGCAATTTGCGCACTTTGCTTATCTCGAAATATTTCCCGGTTTTTACTACTTTGAGTTAACGAGGTATTACTGTATTTTATTCGGCATGTTCGGCTGGCTGGTGGTCGCGAGAGCGTTAGTGCGCCTTCCCTTTTCGTACTGGGTACAGCGATTACGCATCTCAGTTGTTACGCTCATCTGTCGCTTTGTGTAACTGTATGCCGGCTTAGCGTCACATGAGGTTATTTTTGTCGTGTGTATATATACTAGCCAGACGTATGGCGCTATAACGAAACTTTTTAAGTTGAAACGCAGCTTTAACCTTGTTGTTTTCTATTTCCGTGTCCTGTCGCCTCTAAGCTGCCGTAATGAACATATTTTCGTCCATTTTCAACCTTACAATGCAAACCTGAACGTATTTCCAACCGGGCGCGGAAGTGAGGCGAACGGACAAAATGAAAGGGCGTTCGCTTGGCGTTGCGACTAAACAGATTTGTCGTGAAGCGCGATTTCTGGTTCCCCTTTTTGTAAGCGGTTTCGGGTTTTTTTTTTTTTTTTTTTTCACCGAGTCGTTTGCACATTCTTTTGGTCGCTTGTCGCTTTTATGGGGGCTTATTGGCGTTTTTCAAGAAGCCATTGCTCCGATCGGCCCCTTCCTCCCACCCTGGAAACCGACCTCCTCGTCACCTTCAACGACATTCTCACATATTGCAAGCTCTCCCGCCTCACTTTCCGGCCACCTCTCCCTTCTCTAGCGAAGGCTGACGAAATCACTCTCCGCCAACTTCAGACCCGGACCTTCCCTCACAATACGCTGTCGCATCTGATCTTCCCCACCTCTCACTCACCACAGTGCATTGCCCCGAAAGGGGTACTTCTTATCACATAATGAGAATGCCTCCACACTCCCAGGCTCCCTCCCAATCCCCACCCCTCCCCTTCTCAGTGGGCGGTGCAGCTGTCCAGCTCTGAACCCGGCTCCCAGCTTAACCTGGTGAGACGGGCCCGGATGGCCAGCCAGAGCCAGGGACTACTGGACTAAGGAGTCCCCCCCATTGATCAGCTGCTTCCACACACGGAGTCGGATTGGGATTCGATGAAAGTTTATTCATCATCATCATCATCATTCCGCGAAAATATTGTTATTGTAGCACTCGCTACGTTCCCTAGCACATGCCTCGTCAAAACCTCGGGAAACATTATCGGTAAAAGTGTGGCATTTCACGGATACAATCGGTAGAAGCAGTTTCGCTGCTTGTTGGCTGTGCGCATCAGCAACGCCGACATCGATTGCCGGTTCTCACACAGGAACGCCGTAAGTCGCGCTACCCAAACAGAATGAGGAATCCCGTGTTGAGCGGAACCCCGAACTTAGTGCATTTTCACCTCAATTTTTGAGGTGTCGCTGCAAAGACTTTCAACTGACCGCAAAGAAATGCAGCATGTCAACATGCATGGGCCGGCCGAAGTGGAGGCTGGGGATTTTCCATACAAGTCGAACACATGCGACAATGACTGCGTTTAGTTGAGGCATGAAGCGATGTATACGTTTGGGAGTCAGCAAGTAAAGCGTGTGTCACGCACTCGCGGGATAGGTTGCTGCGAAACTGCATTGAACAGACTACCTAGGAGGCGGCGATATAGATAAGTTGTTTTGTTGATAGCCTCAAATATTTTCGTGATACAAATGATTTAGTGTGTATGATTTACTTCCCAATAATACTAGTCAGTTTTTTTGTGTGGTATAATTATCCAACATCTATCTACAGAGCGAGCATTTATCGAACCGCCGCCTGTTTTGGGCTTCGCCACAGAAGTAACACAATTTCTTTTTTTTTTTGCCTCCCTTGGGAGGAGGAATGTGTGGTGTCCGGCCGAGCGCCGCAGTTATCGTCAGGACGATAAGGAGCATGCACGCCAAAAGAATAAAAGGCGCGCACCGCAACCTGCCACCTCGCTTATCTCGACCAGCCACGCTCTATTCGAGCATGTGGAAATAAACGTCGCTCACCCATGGAAACTTGTCTGCTCCTTCGCACGAACCACGTTAACACAACAGAATGTTTGCTTGTTTGGTCGGCCGCACCTGACCACCCGGCCGCCGAGGCCCTTAGGTTTCCTCATCTCCAAAAATGGCCCACCAATTACAGCCTGATTCAAACTTGTGATTGAGCATTTCGGCCCATATTGAGTAAAATTTTCGGTCTTCAGAACTGGAGCTGCCCGAATTTATAATGAATGGATGAATTTCAGCTGTGCATTAAATGTCACAGCTAAAAAGTGGCCTGCCCTGACCGCTGTACAGTCTTTCTGTGGCTATTTTTGGCCAATCCAGGGTCAAATTTGGTGGTCCTTGAAGCATTGTTTGTCATCGTACGACGCTGCATGCGAAGTGCAATGACTGGTTGTGCGAGTATCTTTTCCCGTTTTCTTTCTATGCATGAAAGGGATTACTTCTATTGTTTTGCTACTTCAGTGCAATTCCGTATTTCCATCCCAGGTGAAAATATGTAATTTTTCTAGCTGGATTATCGAACCAGACATTTCTTCTAGCTGGAAATAGGCAGAATTCCTAGCCAGAAGTTCAGTTTCTAGCTCATTTCTAGCTGGATTGAGATTTTGTTCCAGCTAGCATTTGTCAGTGTAGCTGGAAGAAAAAAAACCCCGCAAGCTGGAAATAATCGTGTCTAGCTAGACTAAGCATTTTTCTAGTTATAAGCTGTCGAATCCAGCTAGAATCTACCTCTAGTCAGAAATGAAGCTGAAAATTGAGTTCTTGCTAGAAATTCTCTTTCCATTTGCACAGGGGGTTTAATGTTGTCATTATTGTCCCCCTGCCGACCAGCTCAAAGTGCCAATTTTACGCTATCATTATGTTACTCTAAACTTGGATGTGATTGAAGGGTCGTGACACAAAACGGAGAACCCAATTTCCAGGTAACCGAGAAACGTGTGCCGATTGGAGAACAAAATGCAAACCGAAATCATAAAAGCGTCTTTTTCAGCTTTACTTTTTAATGAAAATTTCACCTCTTGAACAGTCAGCACCGGGTACTTACGTCGTTATACTTCTTGTGCGAATGTGTGTTGTTTACTACTTCTCAGTAAATTACGATGACTACGCTCGCTCGTGAACTCCTGTGGATTTAGTAAGCTGACAATCAAGTTCAAAATTTCACCTCCGGGTCCGTGGCAGTGGCTTTGCCGCTTTGGGCATCTTTGTGGGTTGTTGCAGTTTCCAGTGGTTCTAGGGCCTCTTGTTAAGAGAAGTCATCATCATCATCATATTTTATTGCCTTAAAGACCCCACAAGGGGGTATTACATAAGGGGTGGATATACAGAGTATCAAAAAAACATTTGCCGCATAAGGGGTTGGTATACAGGATATAACAAACTTTTGCTACACAAGGGGCGTATACAAGGTATAAAACATTGTTACATAGGGGTGGATATATACATTGCCATAAGGACTTACTGGCAGAGATGAGTCGTTACATTTTTAGTGAAAGTTGAAGGGCAGGTGATTGTGACGACGTGGTTTGGGAGGTCGGTCCAGTCCTTCACAGCACGCGGAAAGAAGGACGCGGAGAAGGTAGCAGTCCTAGTGCGGTAACGGGAAAGTTGGAGGGGGTGGCTGGTGCGGTGCGAAATGTACGTCGGGGGATGACGTATGGGTATGGTTGAGGGGCGAATGAAACAGCTTGTGAAACAGGGAAAGAGTGGCTATGCGGCGTCGAAGGGAAAGTGGTTGTAATCCAGATTGGGCTTTTGTGAAAGTCTTTGTGAAAACAGCTAGGATGTGTCCTGACGAGTGCAAGCACTGCAGCAGACGGGGCCCGCCGCAGTGTTCCAGGTGTTCCTTCCCTGCCTGGGCAACGTGACGGGCACGGCGTCCTTCGGGATTGGACTGCGCATCCGGAACGAGAGGGGACGCCACCTGAGCGGCACGCCCCTGCGGCTGCGGCTGCAGAAGCAGTGCACGGACAACCGTGAGTGGGCGCCGATTGGCTGTTGCTGCTGCTGCGTGTGCCGGCCCCTCCATCGGTCAAAAAAGAGGGCCTCACGGAAATTGCCGGCTATAGCGACCAGGGACAGTATTCTCGTGTTTGTCAATTTTGAAAACGTCCGTTTTGCGTCCGTTTTATTGTCACGTACTTCCGGTTGTAAACCAACTTTGGATTGACTTTTGCGCAACTTTTCTGGTAAACACATTTTAAACGACTAAACCAATTCTAAACTATCTTTTATGAGTATTGTTCCGCCAGCGAACCAGCATCAAGGCGACGAAAAATCGTCTGCTCCAAATCGTCTGCTCCGATAAGCCGCGGCTCATAGCTCCGCCGTGCTTGCAGGGCGTCGTCACATTTGGGTGTTCGCTTTTAGCCAATCAGGGCTTGCTGAAAACGGACACTTTTGAAATGGACACAAAACGGACAAAACACGAGAATACCGCCCCAGGACTGAATCTTTTTCCCATTTCCCTCCGACACGTTATTGGTCTTCTACGCCTGAATGAACTATGCTTGCAGACCTTTTCGCCAGTCTGCCTGTCCCTGGATTCAGCCTTCTGGCCAAAAGTTAAAAGGACACTTGAAAAGGAGGTTTTTATAGGCAAAACATATACGCGCTAATAAATCTCCATCCCCGTCAAATTGCTAAGGAACAAGAAACCATTAGGTATACCGTACTTAAGGCAAAACATCAATATATAAGTGGTATTTTCACTGCTGCTTTAATTAAATATGCATGGCTGCTTCATTTCGGTGATAGCAAATGTATGTATAAATCTTTATTAAGAAAAGGGGTGGCCATTGCAAGTTGCCTCAGAAAGGAGGGGGTTGTGTGGAAAGGGGTGCAGGGCTCCTCTAGGCCCTAAATTCTTCGGGCTACGCCTGACTCTTTCGCGAGCTCCCACAGAGGAAGCAATAGATAGTTTTAGCAGTTCGTCTGTTCCGTCGTGTACGTAGTTACCGTGATTACCGGGACCCGACTGCGCATGCGCGCGCGGAAGGGCGAGGAGGCGCACCCCACCGTGCCGAATGCACGAGCATGGCGAGGGCCGGCCCGCGGAACTAATCCCTCTACCGCGACGATTGCACAAGTGCCCAGACGAGTCCCGGGCAACACGCTAACTACGTACACGACGGAACAGACGGACTGCTAAAACTCTCTTTTCCCGGTTATAACTTATAGGGCTGGTGAAGTGCTTTTCAAAAACTTTTTGTTGGGGGCATTACATTACGGTTTTCTTGACGCTGAATTCGAAAAACATGTTTATTTTATGTGTAAATGCACCCAAACCATCTTTTTTCGTGAAAATAAACGGCCCCTACCCGGCGGCGCGGTGAGAGCCCTGGTTGCCTTTTACGATTGGCCGGCTGCAGATGACGTCATATTCGGAAGTTCCGGCGCTGCGGTGACCGCTCGGCCCGAAGATCTCAGCGCGGCGGCCGCTTTTCTGATGGAGGCGAAAAGCAGAAACGCCCGTGCGTTCGAGATTTCAGCGCACGTTAAAGATCCCCGGCTGGTCGAAATTAATCCGGAGCCCTCCACTACGGCGCGCCTCATCGCCTGTGAAGCGTCGGCGCGTTAAACCCCACAATCAATCAAATCAGTTGACTTTAGCAAATCTTCGTGCTTATTGTAGGAGGTTCGGAATGGAGTGGGATGTGATTTTTGAAAGATCAAAGAAAGAACTTTGCCATTCCTTCCTTTCGACGTCATTTGCAGCGACGTGAACAGATGTGAACGGCAAGCAAAGCATGCTTACCGCACTGGACAGAGCAGAACCGTTATCCTGAAAATTAATATGCAGAAAACTAAAGTAATAATCAACAACCTCGGGAAAGCACAGCGTTTGAGATAGGTGGCGAGGCAGCAGAAGTGGTAAAATCGAATATATCTACTTAGGCCAAGTTGTGACCCCGGATCCCAACCATGAGGCAGAGATAATTAGAAGGATAAGAATGGGGTGGAGGGCATTCGACAGGCATTCTCAGATAGTGAATGGCAACCTACCATTGTCCCCGAAGAAGAAAGTGTGTGACAGCTGCATCTTACCGGTACTCACCTACGGGGCAGAGACTTGGAGGCTTACTAGGAGGGTTAACTTAAATTGAGGACGCCTCAGCGAGCAATGGAACGCAAGATGATAGGTGCAACATTAAGGGACAAGAGAGCGGAGTGGGTCAGGGAAAAAACGCGTGTTAAGGACGTATTAGTAGAAATTAAGAAGAAATGGGCATGGCATGTAATGCAAAGCCAAGAAAACCGTTGGTCATTAAGGGAGACAGAGTGGATCCCTAGAGAAAGCAAGCGTGGCAGGGGGCGGCATAAAGTTCGATGGGCAGATGAGATCAAGAAGTTTGCAGGATAAATTGGTCGCAGTTAGCTCAGGACCGGGATAATTGGAGATTAATGGGAGAGGCCTTTGCCCTGCAGTGGGCGTAGATAGGCTGGTGATGATGATGAGGAGGAACAGATTCACGGCCATGTTTTTGAATGAAGGCAGTCGGCGCTTCTTTAGCGCTTCGTTTTGTTTATAATAGAAGTTGGAGGGTATACCTGTCAGATTTTTTCCTGTGCGCCATGGCCTCCTTACCTTGTTGCCCTATCTTGAAATTCAGCATCGGGAGCTAATCGCTGCGTGGCAGAATAATAAAACAGACGTCTTCGGTTGCACTGGAGCCATTCGTGTTTCAAGTTGTGCCCAGCGAAACGCTCCTGATTTTCTTTGAGACGTGCAACCTCCTCCTGAAAAAGAAAAAGAAAAAAACTGGTTGCGGCTGTTTTTCACCTTGTCTTCCAAAATGGAAAAAAGGACGAGAGAACCAGCAACTATATATAGCGGTAGCGAATCAACTAGCCTCAGTTTCTATTGGGTGTTGTCTGAAGTGGCCGCGTGTGAAGCGCGGGAATTCGTGTGTTGTGCAGGCCCTGACCCGGAATGCGACCGCAGGTGCGCCAACGGGGGTCGCTGCAACGCCAACAAAATCTGCGAGTGCCCCAAGCGATATATGGGACGTTATTGCCGCACAGGCAAGTATGCTGCTTCCTCGTTCTTGGGCTGAGTACTTGAACATAGGCCTAAATCAGAGAAACCTTTTCGGGCGGTATTCTCGTGTTCGTCCATTTTATGGTGAAGTACTTCCTGTTGTAGGCGGGCTTTTGGTGGACTTTTGCGCAATGTTGCGCAAAATGTGTTTACAAATGGGTTGACTTTTGCGCAACTGTTGTAAACACATTTTAAACGACTAAACGTATTTTGAACTATCTTTTATGTGTTTATTGTTCCGCCAGCGAACCAACAACAAGGCAACGAAAAATCGTCTGCTCCGAGAAGCCGCGGCTGTAGCTCCGCCGTGCTTGCATGGCGTCACATCCGGGTGTTCGCTTTTAGCCAGTCAGGGCTTGCTCAAAACGGACACCTTTGAAACGGACACAAAGCGGACAAAACATGAGAATACCGCCCCTTGTGTGCAATGAGCCCGTCTAAAATTATCCTCTAATGCATAGCGTAGCAAGCATTAGCGCAGCCTTTTTATTCACTCTCGTGCGTTGCCTGGTATGGTTGTGTTTCCTCTTACAGTGAATTCAATCTTCCACAAGTGATCTATACTGCATCACGCGTGTGGCATTATTGCAAATAACGTGGCCTGGGTGGTGTTATGAACCTCGAGATCCTCCGGCTGCCAAGCCGTCGTGAGAGCGCGGAAAGCACACGTCAGGCTGGGATGAGGGCTTTAGAGGGACACTGAAGGCTGAATGAAATTTTGTTTTAACTGAATGATCATACGTTTCGTAGCACTCTCAGCTTTTGTGCGACGAGCAACGATGCGTTATTCCCTGGGAAATCCGTAAAGAAAGCTGGCATTTCTCTCCCCCGCTTCCCTTTCAATTTTTCTTGACGTAGATAGACATCGCGTCACCAGGGGTTTCCCCAGGCATCGAATCAAGCGGGGGTGTCTCAATGGCTCTGGGAGGGGGGGGGGGGGGGGGGGGGTTCATAAACTAGAAAAGCTGTTTTTTTATCCCACTAGTTAAATAATAAACGTCTGTTAACCAAACGTCTGTTAACCAAAAACGTGACGTACGTTTTTCATTTGCGGTGCTTTCTATTCAATCTAAGAAAAAAAACAAATGTAGAGAAATTCATTTTTTACCATGAAAGGTCGTATTCAGTTTTTTTTTTAATTTCTCGCCATTTTTCAACGTATAAGGACATTTTCGAACTTGTTACCAGGGCCAGTGACGAAATTTGAGTTCTTGAAACAATGTTTAGGTAGTACACGAATTATGCAGCACTTATAAATCAGGCACCGATTGTACGCTCGCGATTTATTAAAACGCCAGGATTAGCTTCCGTAGCGCTTCGCCTCGCCAAATTTCCCATTTTAAATGTACATGCTGAAAGAGCTTCTGCAAAGATTACGGTTGTAAACAAAGAACGGCATCGAATCAATGACGAAAGTAAATTATATGTGTGTTTACTGCACTTTGTTCAAGTCAAAGGCGGCCTCAGTCGAAGTAATTTTGGGTGAGTGCTTGTCGATATATGCTTTGCTCGTACCTCCTCACGGGCTTGTTCTTGCTCTGTACCAGTGGCCTCTGACGAATCGATATGTTATTTATTTGCAGTTTCTTATAATTAAACTTGCACACGTCTTACTTGACGCAGCGTGAAAGCAGCGCTAATCATCCAGGGTCCATGCGCAGATCGATACTGAAAAAGGTCCATATACAAGGACTGACAAGAGTGACATTTTGGGATTCAAGGGGGGGTGTCCAGAAAAACTAGGGGGGGTCTACACACCCCCTAGGGGGGGTGTAGGGAAATCACTGCGCGTCACAAAGTAGGAGTGGGCCACCGGGGCTGCCTAGAGCGTAAGCAGCTGGCGCTAGGATGGAGGAAAAAATGTTTAGAAGGGAGCACCACGTGATAATCGTGAAGCCTAGTCATGAAAAGTGAAAAAAAAAAAAAGAAGGAAGCTCACACTAGCGCGAAGACTTGAAGGTAGCAAAGCTGTACGCAACCTTCGCGACCATCACGACGATTTAAGTCCATGATTGCAGCCGATTTGCTTCTTCGCTGCCATAACGACCTGTACTTCATCATTGTTGCGAAACGTGTGAGCTTCCCTCATTTTTTTGGAAGTGATAATCACTGAACATCACCTTGGAGGGGCGTACGCTATGGCGCGTCTTGCTTGTCCCGTTCTTGTTCTTGTTCCGAGCAAGTGTTGCCACGATTACGGCGAACGCTTGAGTTTTTTTTTTTTTGGGGGGGGGGGGGTCAATCTTGGCCAATCTCCCCAAGTGCTTGGCTTGACAGACGTGCGCCGGGGACGCTGGGCAGTTGCCTTGAGCCACACACACACGAGCGCTCTGCATTTTCTTGGTTTTATTAACTTCCGGGCGGCCACCGAGAGGAACGCGCTCACGTGCACTCGGCATTTTATTTTTTTTAACTGCTGACACCATACACTAACGATTTGCTCAACAGCTTTTAAAACATCAGTAGATGCTTCTCCAATGAGTCTTAGAAGGCTTTTTTATCTGTTTTAGGTACGTTTCTGCTGTCAAATGTGCCCGAAGGAAGCGCGGACCCCTGCGGGATATATACAGATTGTGAATACGCATACAGGAAAGAGGGATGCCAGCCCCACTTATTTATTTCTCATCAAACAAATCATCGTTGGTCGTTGAACAAAAGCCGAGATAGCTAGGAAACGTATGATTTTCAGTAAACATAACAAATTATTGAGCCTCTGGTGTCCCTTTAATTGTGCAAATGAGACATGCTTGTGCACTTCGAATGAATCCGCACCACATCATCCACAAATTTTATTCTGTTGCATTGGTTGCTCAGTGGTAACTTTAGATAAACTATGGGTGTGTAAGCGCACTCGTATTATGTATCTTTTTTGTTTTGCTGTATGAACCAGCGCCCGTAGTTCAGTGTGCAGTACCCCCCTGAAATCGGACGACCGAGGCATGACTTTAACCGCATTTTATCGATTTGTGCCAAATAGCCAATTGTAAGTTTAAGTTTGACAAGAAACCTGCGCTCACGTTCTGTACAATGGTGTACAGTGGTCGAGACAAGCAACACAGTAAAAGCTCGTTAATTCGAACTCGGTTAATTTGAACTTCCAGTTAATTCGAACTCACGCCCTTGTCGGCCAGCACAGCCCTGTATATTTCAATGGGGGAAAACTCGCGATAATTCGAACGCGCCGGTATCCAGAATGGTTAATTCGAACTATGATCGCCTGGTTTCCATCGCTCCTTGCAAATTGAAGAAATCGGCCCAGAGTGATTACAATGTGTTGCAAATCCAAACCAAACCAAATTTACTAGAGGTGCAAAACAACGGAACAGAAAAAACACCTCCCCTCGCGGGAACCCCTGTGTAGATGCGACGCATAGGGGGTTCACGTTGCAGCGTTGGACAGCGGAGGAACGGCGCTGGAACGATGGAGCGGAGCGGCGCAGGCACCGCGTTTTATAGTGTGCATAACGGTGAGGGGACGCGCCGGCGCCAGTGCGTCTGCCGCGGCTATGACGCAACACAATCCACTTTAATCCAATCCAATCCAATCCCAGCCAAGCCAAGCCAATCGAATCCAATCCAATGCCCCTCGCGAGAGAGTGTTCGCTATCGGAGAGGAGAGGGGGAAGAGTCGGGGGGGTGAGCGAAGCTGACGCGGCGAGGAGAATGGGGGAGGAGTGGACGCCGACAACAACGACGGTGACGCCGACGCCGGATGCAGGGACAAGGCGGGTGAATGAGATGCCTTCGCATCTAAACCAAGAGCGTGGGTTGCGCGCTACGCTCGTGCAACTGGTTATTTTGCTTTTACAGAGGGCGCCGCGCCACAGGCGTTGGTGCTCCCGCACGTGCCATTATTATTTACAAAACATTATTTACGAAATCACCTGCACAAACATGTAGTAGCACCTAATTCACGATAACGAGCCCAGAGGTGGCTTATTTGTGCTCTGCCGATGCAGTGTGGAGCGATTTCCATTCATTATTCGCACTCCGCTTAATTCGAACAATTTTATGGTCCCCTGCGAGTTTGAATTAACGAGCTTTTACTGCGTTTGTAAGCACTTTATTAGCAACTTCAGTCAGTGCTTTTTGTAAAGACGCAAGTGCCTCATGTATACACAAGCATACTGTTTGTGGACAATGCAATGTCCGCATAAATCCACTGAGTGACAGCATTTGAAGGCGCGTGACAGTACTTACGGCAGCGCAGCGCATACTTTGCTCGGCTTTGCTCGTTTTGTGCAGTCATGTTATGCGCGCCACTCTAAGCATTTCTCTTTTTCGGGGGAACCATTCCTTACTGATTTGTGGTCGTCTTGGCCATCAGCGCTGTGCTATCCCCAGTGCATGAACGGTGGCACCTGCGTGACTCCGGGCGTGTGTGACTGCGCCGTCGGATACCAGGGACCGCACTGCGAGGGAGGTGAGTGCCCGTCTCTCTTCATATGGTGTACTTGCAGAAACGTCATGCAGCTCGCAAAAAAGAACTTGGCCGCCTGCCTTGGTGCCAGTGTTGTTGAAACACGGCAGTCCTCTTGCTCCTCCTATGGTGGCTGCAAAGGAGCCCTAGTGAAAATCTTTCAGCTGGTTTTAACTGGGATCAACTGGTCTCAGTTGAGAACTAACTGGTCCCAACCCGGGGAAACTGTTCCTTCGCACGAACCACGTTAACACAACAGAATGTTTGCTTGTTTGGTCGGCCGCACCTGACCACCCGGCCGCCGAGGCCAGTAGGTTTCCTCATCGCCAAAAATGGCACACCAATGGCAGCCTGATTCAAACTTGTGATTGAGCGTTTCGGCCCATATTGGGTAAAAACTTTTTCGGTCTTCAGAACTGAAGCTGCCCGCATTTATAATAAACGGATGAATTTCAGCTGTGCATTCAATGTCACAGCTGAAAAGTGGGCTGCCCTGACCGCTGTACAGTCTTTCTGTGGCTATTTTTGGCCAATCCAGGGTCAAATTTGGTGGTCCTTGAAACATTGTTTGTCATCGTACGACGCTGCGAAGCGCAATGACTGGTTGTGCGAGTATCTTTTCCCGTTTTCTTTCTATGCATGAAAGGGATTACTTCTATTGTTTTGCTACTTCAGTACAATTCCGTATTTCCATCCCAGGTGAAAATATGTAATTTTTCTAGCTGGATTATTGAACCAGACATTTCTTCTAGCTAGAAATAGGCAGAATTTCTAGCCAGAAATTCAGTTTCTAGCTCATTTCTAGCTGGATTGAGATTTTGTTCCAGCTAGCATTTGTCAGTGCAGCTGGAAGAAAAAAAAATCCCCGCAAGCTGGAAATAATCGTGTCTAGCTAGACTGAGCATTTTTCTAGTTATAAGCTGTCGATTCCAGCTAGAATCTATCTCTTGTCATAAATGAAGCTGGAAATTGATTTCTTGCTAGAAATTCTCTTTCCATTTGCACAGGGGGTTTAATGTTGTCATTATTGTCCCCTTGCCGACCAGCTCAAAATGCCAATTTTACGCTATCATTATGTTACTCTAAACTTGGATGTGATTGAAGGGTCGTGACACAAAACGGAGAACCCAATTTCCAGGTAACCGAGAAACGTGTGCCGATTGGAGAACAAAATGCAAACCTAAATCATAAAAGCGTCTTTTTCAGCTTGACTTTTAAATGAAAATTTCACCTCGTGAACAGTCAGCACCAGGGATACTTACGTTGTTATACTTCTTGTGCCAATGTGTGTTGTTTACTACTTCTCAGTAAATTACGGTGACTAAGCTCGCACGTGAACTCCTGTGAATTCAGTAAGCTGACAATCAAGTTCAAAATTTCACCTCTGGGCCCGTGGCAGTGGCTTTGCCGCTTTGGGCATCTTTGTCGGTTGTTGCAGTTTCCAGTGGTTCTAGGGCCTCTTGTTAAGAGAAGCCATAAGAAAATACAACTTTTTAATTTGAAAGAACTACGATTCAGTATCTCACTCAGCTCCATTCACCACAAAGGTGTTTTGGTATACAGATATAAAAAAAATTTGCCACATAAGGTTGGTATAAGGACTATCAATTTTCCACAGTGACTTTTGCTGACAAGAGTGACGTCATACAGGGCCAAAAAACAATTTTCAGTGCGTTAACTGCACTTAGCATAAGTGATGCGGTCAAATGGAACTAGAGGCCAATTACAGACGTCCAGTCATGTGTCGTCGCGACAGGCCAGTTAGGCGGCCGCCAATCGCACAAACAAGGTTCCGTGACGTCATAGACAGTTGCGGGAAATTGGCAGGGAGTCGCGATGCTTCCGTTCTTTATATCTCGTTATTGTTCGAAGATTGGATGATATGTTGTATCATTGTTATGGGGACTAAGCAGTCTTTAAAAGAACGATGGCTATGGCTCGTTTAAAAGAAGTCTTTGTGAAAACAGCTAGGAGTGTCCTGACGAGTGTAAGCACTGCAGCAGACGGGGCCCGCCGCAGTGTTCCAGGTGTTCCTTCCCTGCCTGGGCAACGTGACCGGCACGGCGTCCTTCGGGATTGGACTGCGCATCCGGAACGAGAGGGGTCGCCACCTGAGCGGCACGCCCCTGCGGCTGCGGCTGCAGAAGCAGTGCACGGACAACCGTGAGTGGGCGCCGATTGGCTGCTGCTGCTGCTGCGTGTTGCCCCCCCCTCCATCGGTCAAAAAAGAGGGCCTCACGGAAATTGCCAGCTAGCGACCAGGGACAGTATTCTCGTGTTTGTCCATTTTGAAGAAAACGTCCGTTTTGCGTCCGTTTTATTGTCACGTACTTCCAGTTGTAAACGAACTTTGGATTGACTTTTGCGCAACTTTTCTTGTAAACACATTTTAAACGACTAAAGCAATTCTAAACTATCTTTTATGTGTATTGTTCCGCCAGCGAACCAACAACAAGGCGACGAAAAATCGTCTGCTCCGAATCGTCTGCTCCGAGAAGCCGCGGCTCGTAGCTCCGCCGCGCTTGCAGGGCGTCGTCACATTTGGGTGTTCGCTTTTAGCCAATCAGGGCTAGCTGAAAACGGACACTTTTGAAATGGACACAAAACGGGCAAAACACGAGAATACCGCCCCAGGACTGAATATTTTTCCCATTTCGCTCCGATCACGTTATTGGTCTTCTACGCCTAAATGATTTTAAACTATGCTTGCAGACCTTTCCGCCAGTCTGCCTGTACCTGGATTCAGCCTTCTGGCCAAAAGGATACTTGAAAGGGAGGTTTTTCTATGCAAAACATACACGCTAATAAATCTCCATTCTTGTCAAATTGCTAAGGAAAAAGAAACCATTAGGTATACCGTATTTGAGGCAAAACATCAATATATAAGTAGTATTTTCACTGCTACTTTAATTAAATATGCATGGCTGCTTCATTTCGGTGATAGCAAATGTATGTATAAATCTTTATTAAGAAAAGGGGTGGCCAAGTGGCCTCAGAAAGGAGGGGGTTGTGTGGAAAGGGGTGCAGCGCTCCTCTAGCCCCTAAATTCTTCGGGCTACGCCTGACTCTTTTGCGAACTCCCACAGGGAAAGCAATAGAGAGTTTTAGCAGTTCGTCTGTTCCGTCGTGTACGTAGTTACCGTGATTACTGGGACCCGACTGCGCCTGCGCGCGCGGCAGGGCGAGAAGGGCGAGGAGGCGAACCCCACCGTGGCGAATGCACGAGCATGGCGAGGGCCGGCCCGCGGAACTAATACCCCTACCGCGACGAATGCACAAGTGCCCAGAGGAGTCCCGGTCAACACGGTAACTACGTACACGACGGAACAGACGAACTGCTAAAACTCTCTTTTCCCGGTTACAACTTAAGAACGGCAACGGAAGTTGCCGCTGTGCCTCATCACCGCAGCCGGATGTCACTCCGCGCGGCGCAAGTAGTGCGTTACTGGGAACATTTTGAACATGGCACGAGCCGTTTTAGTGGTTTTTTGTACTTTATATACTTATAAATCACTGCAGCGACGACAAACAAACTACGTGAGAAAAGGCAGACGACATCACGCATGCATAGCAGTCTCCTTTCAAACGCGCGCGCCCGTTGACATCCGGGTCCGTCGCTTAGGCGGAGTGATACCGTACACAAGCTATTGCCGTTCTTAACTTGTTCCCGAGTATAATGTCTCCTTGGCATGATTGGGATTCGTGGGCGTCCTCCAGTCGTCGTATAATGGCACCTGTTGGGCGTGTCGGGCTCGGAGTTCACGGAGGCCCTCACAGTCCCACAGGAGGTGTCGAATGTCCTGGTGCACTCTGGAGTCATTGCAGTACGGGCAGGGGTACGGTGGGTCGATGAGAGCGGCGGAGCCGTCGCGTCTTCCTGGATAAATTACTCATTGAAAACAACGTTTTGACCCAAAAATACAGAGAGGACGTGACGAGCCTGGACCACGTGGCCCAGGCAGACCACTACGTACCGTGCCTTGCAAACAAACGTCCTTTCCCCACCCAAAAAGAGTCTGCCACTACTCCGAGCAAATTACGTCCCCTAGCTTCCCCTTTTGCGGATGCCCCTCCCACCCTCTCCCCAAACCGAATCCGTTTAACTCTCCTGAGATCTGGAGGCGCGCCCTGTTCAGCTCATGCCTGCCCGACCAGCTTCGGCTGGTGGAGCGGGCTGTAGCGGCTGGCAAGGCATAGGAGTCCTGGACTGAGGATTTCACCTCCTCGAGAGTCCATGCAAATTTTTCCAACAATAAAGATGCTTATCCTCCTCCTCCTCCAATAGTAACGAAAGGTTCCAATTGGTGGCGCGCGTGCAATAAAACACGAAAAAATTGAATTGACTTTAGCACCCGCCTCGGTGGTTCAGCGGTAAGGCGTTGCGCTGCTGAGCACGAGGATGCGGGTTCGATTCCCGACCGCGGCGGCCGCTTTTCTGATGGAGGCGAAAAGCAGAAACGCTCGTGTGTTCGAGATTTCAGCGCACGTTAAAGATCCCCGGCTGGTCAAAATTAATCCGAAGCCCTCCACTACGGTGCGCCTCATCGCCTGTGAAGCGTCGGCGCGTTAAACCCCACAATCAATCAAATCAGTTGACTTTAGCAAATCTTCGTGCCTATTGTAGGAGGTGCGGAATGGAGGGGGATGTGATTTTTGAAAGATAAAAGAAAGAACTTTGCCATTCCTAACTTTCGACGTCATTTGCAGCGACGTGAACAGATGATGTGAACGGCAAGCAAAGCATGCTTACCGCACTGGACAAACAGAGTAGAACCGTTAGCCTGAAAATTAATATGCGGAAAACTAAAGTAATAATCAACAACCTCGGGAAATCACAGCGTTTGAGATAGGTGGCGAGGCAGCAGAAGTGGTAAGCGAATATATCTACTTAGGCCAAGTTGTGACCCCGGATCCCAACCATGAGGCAGAGATAATTAGAAGGATAAGAATGGGGTGGAGTGCATTCGGCAGGCATTCTCAGATAATGAATGGCAGCCTACCATTGTCCCTGAAGAAGAAAGTGTATGACAGCTGCATCTTACCGGTACTCACCTACGGGGCAGAAACCTGGAGGCTCACTAAGAGGGTTCAACTTAAATTGAGGACGACTCAGCGAGCAATGGAACGGAAGATGATAGGTGTAACATTAAGGGACAAGAAGAGAGCGGAGTGGGTCAGGGAACAAACGCGTGTTAAGGACATATTAGTAGAAATTAAGAAGAAATGGGCATGGCATGTAATGCGAAGGCAAGATAACCGTTGGTCATTAAGGGTAACAGAGTGGATCCCTAGAGAAGGCAAGCGTGGCAGGGGGCGGCATAAAGTTAGATGGGCAGATGAGATCAAGAAGTTTGCGGGGATAAATTGGTCGCAGTTAGCTCAGGACCGGGATAATTGGAGATTAATGGGAGAGGCCTTTGCCCTGCACTGGGCGTAGATAGGCTGGTGATGATGACGAGGAGGAAGAACAGATTCACGGCCATGTTTTTTTTAAATGAAGGCAGTCGGTGCTTCTTCAGCGCTTCGTTTTGTTTATAATAGAAGTTGGAGGCTACCTGTCAGATTTTTTCCTGCGTGCCATGGCCTCCTTACCTTGTTGCCCTATCTTGAAATTCAGCATCGGGAGGTAATCGCTGCGTGGCAGAATAATAAAACAGACGTCTTCGGTTGCACCATTCGTGTTTCAAGTTGTGCCCAGCGAAACGCTCCTGATTTTCTTTGAGTGCTGCAACTTCCTCCTGAAAAAGAAAAAAACTGGTTGCGGCTGTTTTTCACGTTGTCTTCCACAATGGAAAAAAGTACGAGAGAACCAGCAACTATATATAGCAGTAGCGAATCAAATAGCCTCAGTTTCTATTGGGTGTTGTCTGAAGTGGCCGCGTGTGAAGCGCGGGCTTTCGTGTGTTGTGCAGGCCCTGACCCGGAGTGCGACCGCAGGTGCGCCAACGGGGGTCGCTGCAACGCCAACAAAATCTGCGAGTGCCCCAAGCGATATATGGGACGTTATTGCCGCACAGGCAAGTATGCTGCTTCCTCGTTCTTTGGGCTAAGTACTTGAACATAGGCCTAAATCAGAGAAACCTTCTGGGGCGGTATTCTCGTGTTTGTCCGTTTTGAAAACGTCCCTTTTGCGTCCGTTTTATTGTGACGTACTTCCAATTGTAAGCGAGCTTTGGGTTGACTTTTGGGCAACTTGTTGTTGTAAACACATTTTAAACAACTAAACCTATTTTAAACTATCTGTTATGGGATTATTGTTCCGCCAGCGAACCAGCAACAAGGCGACGAAAAATCGTCTGCTCCGAGAAGCCGCGGCTCGTAGCTCCGCCGTGCTTGCATGGCGTCACATCCGGGTGTTCGCTTTTAGCCAGTCAGGGCTTGCTCGAAACGGAACACCTTTGAAACGGACACAAAGCGGACAAAACATGAGAATACCGCCCCTCGTGTGCAATGAGCCCGTCTAAAATATCCTCTAATGCATAGCGTACCAGCCTTGGTCTGGCCTTTTTATTCGCTCGCGTGCATCGCCTGGTATGGTTGTGTTTCCTCTTACAGTGAATTCAATCTTCCACAAGCGATCTATACTGCATCGCGCGTGTGGCATTATTGCAAATAACGTGGCCTGGGTGGTGTTATGAACCTCGAGGTCCTCCGGCTGCCAAGCCGTAGTGAGAGAGCGGAAAGCACACGTCAGGCTGGGATGAGGGCTTTAAAGGGACACTGAAGGCTGAATGAAATTTTGTTTTAACTGAATGATCATACGTTTCGTAGCACTCTCAGCTTTTGTTCGACGAGCAACGATGCGTTATTCCCTGGAAATTCGTAAAGAAAGCTGGCATTTCTCTCCCCCGCTTCCCTTTCAATTTTTCTTGACGTAGATAGACATCGCGTCACCAGGGGTTTCCCCAGGCATCGAATCAAGGGGGGGTGTCTCAATGGCTCTGGGGGGGGGTTCATAAACTAGAAAAGCTGTTTTTTTATCCCACTAGTTAAATAATAAACGTCTGTTAACCAAACGCTCATCCCCGTGACGTACGTTTTTCATTTGCGGTGCTTTCTATTCAATCTAAGAAAAAAAACAAATGTAGAGAAATTCATTTTTTACCATGAAAGGTCCGTATTCAGTTTTTTTTTTAATTTCTCGCCATTTTTCAACGTATAAGGACATTTTCGAACTTGTTACCAGGGCCAGTGACGAAATTTGAGTTCTTGAAACAATGTTTAGGTAGTACACGAATTATGCAGCACTTATAAATCAGGCACCGATTGTACGCTCCCGATTTATTAAAACGCCAGGATTAGCTTCCGTAGCGCTTCGCCTCGCCAAATTGCCCATTTTAAATGTACATGCTGAAAGAGCTTCTGCAAAGATTACGGTTGTAAACAAAGAACGGCATCGAATCAATGAAGAAAGTAAATTATATGTGTGTTTACTGCACTTAGTTCAAGTCAAAGGCGGCCTCAGTCGAAGTAATTTTGGGTGAGTGCTTGTCGATATATGCTTTGCTCGTACCTCCTCACGGGCTTGTTCTTGCTCTGTACCAGTGGCCTCTGACGAATCGATATGTTATTTATTTGCAGTTTCTTATAATTAAACTTGCACACGTCTTACTTGACGCAGCGTGAAAGCAGCGCTAATCATCCAGGGTCCATGCGCAGATCGATACTGAAAAAGGTCCATATACAAGGACTGACAAGAGTGACATTTTGGGATTCAAGGGGGGGTGTCCAGAAAAACTAGGGGGGGTCTACACACCCCCTAGGGGGGGTGTAGGGAAATCACTGCGCGTCACAAAGTAGGAGTGGGCCACCGGGGCTGCCTAGAGCGTAAGCAGCTGGCGCTAGGATGGAGGAAAAAATGTTTAGAAGGGAGCACCACGTGATAATCGTGAAGCCTAGTCATGAAAAGTGAAAAAAAAAAAGAAGGAAGCTCACACTAGCGCGAAGACTTGAAGGTAGCAAAGCTGTACGCAACCTTCGCGACCATCACGACGGTTTAAGTCCATGATTGCAGCCGATTTGCTTCTTATTCGCTGCCATAACGACCTGTACTTCATCATTGTTGCGAAACGTGTGAGCTTCCCTCATTTTTTTGGAAGTGATAATCACTGAACATCACCTTGGAGGGGCGTACGCTATGGCACGTCTTTCTTGTTCCGTTCTTGTTCTTGTTCCGAGCAAGTGTTGCATGTTTAGGCGTACGCTGGAGTCTTTCTCGTTCCTAGCAAGTGTTGCCACGATTACGGCGAACGCTTGAGTTTTTTTTTTTTTTTGTCAATCTTGGCCAATCTCCCCAAGTGCTTGGCTTGACAGACGTGCGCCGGGGACGCTGGGCAGTTGCCTTGAGCCACGCACACACGAGCGCTCTGCATTTTCTTGGTTTTATTAACTTCCGGGCGGCCACC
This sequence comes from Haemaphysalis longicornis, assembly GCA_013339765.2. Lineage (NCBI taxonomy): Eukaryota > Metazoa > Arthropoda > Arachnida > Ixodida > Ixodidae > Haemaphysalis > Haemaphysalis longicornis. Next base: position 5,351,099 of record CM023453.1, read on the forward strand.
AAGAGGAGCGCGCTCACGTGCACTCGGCATTTTCTTTTTTTTAACTGCTGACACCATACAATTTGCTCAACAGCTTCTCCGTTAAAACATCAGTAGATGCTTCTCCAATGAGTCTTAGAATGCTTTTTATCTGTTTTAGGTACGTTTCTGCTGTCAAATGTGCCCGAAGGAAGCGCGGTATACGGATTGTGAATACGCATGCAGGAAAGAGGGATGCCAGCCCCACTTATTTATTTCTCATCAAACAATTCATCGTTGGTCGTTGAACAAAAGCCGAGATAGCTAGGAAACGTATGATCTTTCAGTAAACACAAAAAGTTATTGAGCCTCTGGTGTCCCTTTAATTGTGCAAATGAGACATGCTTGTGCACTTTGAATGAATCTGCACCACATCATCCACAGATTTTATTATTTTGCATTGGCCGCTCAGTGGTAACTTTATATAAACTGTAGGTGTGTAAGCGTACTCGTATAATGTATCTTTTTGTTTTGCTGTATGAACCAACGCCCGTAGTTCAGTGTGCAGAACCCTGAAATCGGACGACCGAGGCATGACTTTAACCGCATTTTATTCATTTGTGCCAAATAACCAATTGTAAGTAAGTTTGACAAGAAACCTGTGCTCACGTTCTGTACAATGGTGTACAGTGGTCGAGACAAGCAATACAGTAAAATCTAGCTTGTTAATTCGAACTCGATTAATTTGAACTTCCGGTTAATTCGAACTCACGCCCTTGTCTCGGCACAGCCCTGTATACTTCAATGAGGGAAAACTCCTGATAATTCGAACGCGCCGGTATCCAGAACGGTTAATTCGAACTATGATCGTCTGGTTTCCATCGCTCCTCGCAGAAGAGTTCGGCCCAGAGTGATTGCAATGTGTTGCAAATCCAAACCAAACCAAATTTACTAGAGGTGCAAAAGAACGAAACAGAAAAACAACGCTACGCTCGTGCAACAGGTTATTTTGCTTTTACAGAGGGCGCCGCGCCACAGGCGTTAGTGCCCCCGCACATGCCATTGTTATTTACGAAACATTATTTAAGAAATCACCTGCACAAACATGTAGTAGCGACTAATTCACGATAACGAGCCCAGAGGTGGCTTCTTTGTGCTCTGCCCATGCAGTGTGGAGCGATTTCCATTCATTATTCGAACTCCGCTTAATTCGAACAATATTATGGTCCCCTGCGAGTTTGAATTAACGAGCTTTTACTGTATTTGTAACCACTTTATTGGCAACTTCAGTCAGTGCTTCTTGTAAAGACGCAAGTGCCTCGTGTATGCACAGCACTGGAAAGCCTGATACTGTTTGTGAACAATGCAATGCCACATAAACCCACCGAGTGACGGCACTTGAAGGCGCGTGACAGTATATATTCTTCTGAATGTTGAAAATGTACCCAGCTAGCAAATTAGAAGCGTGATTTTGTTACCTGTATTACAACAATGCGGACGAGAATGCTAATCATGCACTATCTGTGTGAAGTACTTGCGCGTGAAAACTATATTAGCGAGCGTTCCCATTGTCTTCTAGAGACCATAATTAGCACATCATGAGAAAGTCCTCAAATAAACGTTTCTAGGACACCAAGCGCACTGACGTACTGAGGATGTCCTGAGGACATCGCAAAAGCAGTGAGGACGTTTGGACCTTTTGAGGACGTCCTGAGGACATTGTGTGTTGTCTGGGTACTTACGACAGTGCAGCGCATACTTTGCTCGGCTTTCGTACTTAATTCTGTCCCGTGTGTTAGCGAGGTGAGCTCGTTTTGTGCAGTGATGTTATGCGTGCCACTCTAAGCATTTCTCTTTTTCGGTGGAACCATTGCTTACTGATTTGTGGTCGTCTTGGCCATCAGCGCTGTGCTATCCCCAGTGCATGAACGGTGGCACCTGCGTGACTCCGGGCGTGTGTGACTGCGCCGTCGGATACCAGGGACCGCACTGCGAGGGAGGTGAGTGCCCTTCTCTCTTCATGGTGTAGTTGCAGAAACGTCATGCAGCTCGCAAAATAGAACTTGGCCTCTTGCCTTGGTGCCAGTGTTGTCAAAACACGACAGTCCTCTCGCTCCTCCTATGGTGGCTGCAAAGGAGCCCTAGTGAAAATCTTTGAGCTGGTTTTAACTGGGATCCAGTTGGGAGGCAATTTAGGAGGCATGCGTATCGAATTTAGAATCGATGTGTAATGCTACATATCATTGTTTCCCCTGAATTTGCGCAAGCTTTTACAAAGCAGCTCATAACCCGAGACACCCTTAATTCCCTGCGAGGCCACATGCGCGATTTTCCCCTTCAATTTCCATGTATGTGAACTCTATGCCTGTATGAACTCTACGTGAACTCTAAGACGGTGGTCGCGATATGCGTGCCGTACTCGTGAAGCTCGACAACAAAATCAGGCGTCGTGAAATTGCCGTGCTCGCTCGCCGGCGCGTGGCCCGAACTGTCTCACCAATTCCTGCCCTTGTGTATTATTTTCTCCCCCCTCCGCTTTGTAAATTCTCATCTCTCTTAACTTCAAGGTCACTCTTAACTTCTAGGCTCAATTCAAGGTCACTTTTCTACATTTGCACACCACCTGTAGGGACCTTTTGTTTCTTCTGCGCGTGGAGCAAGTCGAGCTCTTTTGCTTTGGTGCTGACCTTTAATTATTTCGCCTCTCGTCGCCACCGTTTTTAACGCATTTTTTTTACGTGGAACCCAATCCTATGTGTAATCTCAATTAAAATAATGCTGGTATTCTCGGTTAGGTACCCTAATCTTCACATGGCATTGATAGATTACAACAGGGTCTTTGGTACAGTAGGCACAGGAGGCTTACATAACACTGTTGGAGAACTTGCACAGGAAATATGCGGGCAGGGCAAGCTTTCATTAAAGCAGTGACAAGTTTCAGTCATGAAAGGTGACACCATCGCTGTCTGTGGCCATTTCTATCCTTACGTTGCCGTCAGAAATTTGCTGCAGACCATCCTAGTACATCAGCTACAACGACATATTTAGGGCCTATTCGTTTCACCTGCACCGCGTGAACCAGTTCAGGCGGTGCCGCACTTCGCCGTTCGTTTCAGCGGTGCAGCTCGCGGCACCTGAACCGGCGCCGTTCGATTCACCGGTGGTGCCGACGGGTGCAGGACGGGTTCATGGCTTTGCCTGCACTCCCTGCCGAGGAGGTGCAGAAGCAGACGAAAAATGTGCAGGTCTGGTTCCGCCGATGGCGGAACCCGCTTTGCACCGCTGTGAACTGGTTCTAGAGGTGGAGGCTGTATCGAATAGACCCTTAGTTCTCTGTAGCCAAAAAAATTACAAAAATAGTGGAACATGTTTTTCAAGTCTTTGATAGAGAACAACTTTGGCTTCAATTTGTGAAAGTTTGAAAAAAATCGGATGGGACCTTTATTTTACATTGGTTTTCAAGTTAGACAAATAAGTGTGACTGACCTGCAACTTTTCATATTGAAACATTTTTCTACTTAAACATGAACAATGGGAAAGGATGGATAAATAATACTAAAGAAATACCACACCTTATCTTGTCTAGATGCACAGAAGCAGGGCCGGATATTTGGCAATTTTTGGAAATGCTAATTTTTTATTAAAAAGAGTTTTACTCGAAAATAAAAACGGTATGTGAACTCATTTGACACCATGAAATGTTTCCGAAAGAAAAAACTGCGGCAATAGCTGCAACAGTTTGTGTTCTAGAACTGTAAAAGCTTCGAATTTTGTGCGACTCGTCCAACTCAACTGCCGCCCGAACTGGATTGCTAATTTTTTCAGGTAGGTCGGATTTTTTTTTTTAAACTAACTTCAGATATGTTGTGTTCTGTGCACAAGGGTTATATATAAAATTTTTTTCAAAATTAAAGCTGTCGACCAGGCACGCCTGTCCCATCTCTCGTGAGAACAGCTGTCGTGAAAAACGGTTGCGCAACAACCACGCCTGGTCCTCTTTCACCACAACAGAGGGGCCAGTTGGTACATCTTGAAGGCTGGGAAAAGCAGCGAAAAAAGACGCAAACACGAAGCAAAGAAGATATTCGCTGGATTTACTCCCCTAGAACTAGAAAGGCATTGTTCCCGTTTGAATCAAGCCACTCGAAATTACTAAAAAGAGGCATAGCCACATTATGTTTCCGCCGTGCGCTACAGAAAATCTGTTTCCACATAATCCAAGAAAGCCTTGACCATCAGGCTCAGAGGTTAACTGCAGCGAGTTTTGCCGACACCAGTGCTTAACGTGGTCGCTGAGTGGCCCCTTGTCAAGCTAAAGGGGGGAGTGCTCCCACTCCTGCGCCAAATGCGCCAATTTGCGCAAAATGAGGTATCCTGCGCCATCCTGATAAAAAAAAAATCACGATTTTGCAAGCAAGTGCGCCAAACGTGCGCCAAAATTTGTGTCGCGAACATCACGTGCAGCCTGTTACAAGCACTACTTCACAGTGGTCTCTAGACGTGTAACTAATTCGGCCTGATAACTTGAACTCCCTAGCACCCGTCATCGCGTTTGCCGCAGTTTGGTGAGCGCCGTCGCTGTACCGCCGATACAGTGTTTTCATCTAGCAAGTCATTGCAGCACTGCCGCACCGCGGTTAAAAACTTTCCTTCTTGCCGTAGTTTCCAATGGTTCCTGCGATAAACAATAGACAGTTTTAGGTGGCGTTCATTTCCCGCCCTCTCCGCTCCGAGAGCCAGCAGGAGCGCCCTGTCACGGCATGTGTGATGCGCTCGGCTGCAAGATCCTGCTTCGCTTGCCGGGCTCGCTGAGTGGACCGTCGCAAGTGGAGCGGGCCGTGAAAAGCGTGAACCGCAGGGAGCGTTTTCTGCTTGCGAAAACGCGCCGTGCATGCCACAGGCGCGCTGCCGCTGCCGCGGAACCACCCGCACGCTGCGCGCGGCGCGGCAACAAGGCGGCCGCTTCGGCCGCAAATTGGTTTGGGGAGCTCGAGCGACCGCTTTTAAGCGCTCTCTAAAATACCGCTCAAGGTACACACGAAGTTTCTTGTGCGTTAAAGTGAAAGTGAAAGTCGCTAGTGAAAGCGCCCATGCAATATCTGCCGGGGTGGTAAGCCTAAACATCTCCGGCGGAGCCAGCCGGCTGTCTCGAGCGCTTCGAAACCGCCGCCATGAGGTGCGCGCCTCCCCATTGGCGCAAGTCATCAGGCTCCTCCCACTGCCGCGCGCAATGCGCGTCATTTTCTGAGCGAGGCAGAAGCTGTGGCGCGCGCGGAATCGTCGACGCGGGCGTGAAAAAATCGCACGCGCAACGCCGACGCGCACAAATCGCGTGCAAAAACGCTCCATGCGCATTTCTCGTGCGCATTCCAGCTAGCGTGGAAATGCGCACGAGGACTGATTGCAAGCGCCTGCATCAAATAAAATGAAAAAGTAAAGCGCGAGAGCTCCTAATAAACTAGAGAAGAGGCGCGAGAGACGGGTTTTTTAAGTGCGAATGCACTTCTTAAGCGAGCCTGAATCGTCCGCCGCCGTCGTCCGCATAGCAACAGCTGCGGGTGCGCGCGCTCCTCGTCTTCCCTAGCAACGGGGGGAGATGGGCGCGCGCTGCCTGGCCGCGTCCCCATGGCTCATTCTTGTTGTTGTTCCTGCTGACATGGCACATACCCACGTGGGGGATTGGCCAGAAATCGGGCGTGAGAAGGGCTAATGCACCCGCTTAAAGGAGTACTGACACGAAATTTCAAAGCTGAGATCCGCTCTAGCAATCAAGTACAACGACAACACAAATAGGTGTCTTCGAATAAATGCATCTTTTTTCCTTTGTAGTTGTGTGTGTGTGTGTGATCTCTCTTTCGCGAACATTACCGAACCGCGCAAATTCAACTCGTGCATTCGCACTTTCACATTCTTCCCCTCGGGGAATTGCGGGGAATTTTTTGCTACGCAGGTTTGTCGAAGCCTTTCAATATTCATTATCGTGTTGCATGTTGCCGTTTATCCGCACCAGAAAGGAACTAAATACCTTGAAAATTATGTTTTGTTGCATTTTTGCTATTGCGTGGAGTATAATTAGGGGATTTAATTGCATCAAACTTGTGGCGACTTCTAGCGACTGTTTCGAAATACGTGAAAAAAAAAATCCCATTGCCCCAGGGATGCTTGAGATTGGCGGGAAAGTTTTTTTTTTGATTGGCTATTTAGCTATTCTTGGGCTATTGGGAGAGCCGACTGTGAAAGCTATTTTTAATGCATGTTAGAGCCTGCCAACTATGAAGCGTTTTCAGTGACTCCTTGAAAAAGTCTTCCCCTAGTAAGGACAACAACACCATTATTCTTCAGCTATGCTGTTCATTAATGAAAAGCACCTTGAAGCACCTTCCATGGCGACCTCCACATCAATTACTGGACGATACTGGTCAATTTTTAGTGTTGAGAGATGCTTTGGGCACATCTAGCAGTTGATGTTTAGTTGCTTCAAGGTGCTCCAAAACTGGCATTTAGGTGCTCCAAATTGCTCCAAAATTAATAATTTGCTGATACAAAAATTGCTCCAAATCACCGTTCATCAGTGGCACCACTGCTGACTGCTATTAAAACAGCTTCCTAGTGGGTGGGTCGCATGTGGCTAGTGGGTCGCATGGCCATTCCCTTTTTCCCTAATTATGTAGCTTATTTGAGAGAAGTTTACGTTAAACGTGGTGTCGGAAGAAGAAGAAGAGCTGCGCTGATCTGACGTGTGTTCCACTGGCTCCACAGATTTTCGCCCAGTAATGTGGTAATTTCGCTTCGTTCTGCCTTGCATCCAAGACTACCGGACTCATCAAGTTCTTGCGATCATCTGGACACCCGCCTTGACCACGTGGGTTGAATATTTCCTGATTTATCTGTTCATAATTCCCGAGCCATGCCTACCGCCATTCGGTAGGCGCAGCCAAGGAGTTCATCATGCAAGACACCTCTAGCACCGTGCCTGTGCGTTTAGACAACACTTCCTCGGAAGTAGATATGGATTCTGATAACACAGAAGAAGGTCGCTCAGTCGGTAATCAAGAACCTCAGCCTTCAACCAACACAGCCTCGGACACTGAAATGGACCCCGGTATTACAGAAGATCACTCAGTTGAATCTAATCATCACGAGCATGACTTCATCGAGGTGGTCTCCCGAGCTCAACGTCGCCGGCAGCGCAGTGTCGCCGCAGGAAACCCTGCCGCACCCATGTCACCACCACAGACCAAGCAAGCCCCGGCACCCACAAGTAAGTCCTTCCGTCAGGCCTAAACCATTGCCCAAGGACGATTTCAAACTAGTATTGCGTCCCCAGGGCGGACTCCCGCTTGGCAACATTCAATATGCTGATCTCTCCCTGGCACTATTGAACGCCATCAAGGTCACGTGGCGTCAGGCAAATCTGCGCCTCCGAGTGGACGTAACTCAAAACACTGCCACCATCAGTACTCCGTCCTCTGACGTGGCACGAGCTCTCAGTCAAATCAAACATCTAACCCTGGAAAACAAGCAGTACCCCGTCCAACTTTACGGCCTGGCCCCCGACGACTCCGTCAAAGGCGTCATCAGTGGGGTCCCGGTCCGACTCACTGAAGCAGACATTCTCCACAACATTGATCAGTCCTTGGATGAAGTCTACACAGTTCGAAGACTTGGCACCTCATCTACAGTGGTTCTGACCTTCGCAGGGCCCAGGGTTCCTTACACAGTCCGGCTGTACGGCGCCGAATACCCATGCTCTATCTACAGGAAAACTATCCCAGTCTGCTCTACATGTCATACCGTCGGCCACAGAGCCACGGCTTGTCCTCGCCCAACCACTCCCGTCTGCCATAATTGCGGGATCAAAGAGCCTCAGCCGAACCACCCATGCTCGCCTACCTGTGACCTTTGTGCTGGCGCCCACCTGTCCGGGGCACCTGGCTGTCCTAAGCGTTATGCCGAACCGTTTGTTCTTCGACAAAGACGACTCAGACAAGCCCATGCCAGCACATCTACTTCTCGAGCCTCCTCCCCATTTCGTGGCCGTCATCGAGACCGTTCAACAACTCCTTCAGCACGGAGACGCAGCCATTCTCGAAGCAAACAAGTCGCCCAGTCCCGGGATTCAAAGCCTTCACCCGAGACGGAGTCCAACCAGCCAAAACAAGTAAGCTGGGCCCAACGGGTGTCTCCCACAGCTCAACCCCAGTACCTATTCACGCCCCTCAACAACAATCCGAGCACCCAACTGCCTGTGTTGAATGTAAGCGCCTTACTCAAATTTTGGAACAGCAAAACACTTTAATAGCCTCGCTCCAAGCTCGCCTTGATGCCCTCGAGAAAGCTGACTCCACTGCTAGCGAAAAGCGCAAGAAACCTAACCCTCCTAGTCCAACGCCAGAACCGTGTAACTCACACCCCTCAAAACAGACCCAACAGCCACCGCCACCACCGCAAATCCAAGACATGTTTTCTACACTCGCTACACAGCTGGCCATCCATAAACCAAGACCTTCACAATATTCGGGAAGAAAATCAGAAATTACAGCAAGAAATTGCATCACTTCGCACGGAATATAACACATTCAGGAAAGACGTCACCTCAATCAGCACTCCATCCAGTTCACTCGAGCACAACTATGATCTCGGCCCCATCCGGCAGGAGAGGACTACAAAAGGTTCTTTAAGGACCCACACCCGCGCCGTCCCATACGCCCGAAACGCCGACAATGCCATCCCAGCTTCCTTACCTGATGGCGCGGAGACAGCCTAACCCACCTTCAACGACACTCCTACAATGGAATTGCAGAGGCTTCAAACAAAAAGCTGCGGCCCTTACTCAATACATCACCACCCTTGATTCTAAACCAGCAGTCATTGTCCTCCAGGAGGCGAATTCTCACATCAAGCTCCCTGGGTATATCCCCTACGGCCCGCCAAATAATTGCTCCACCCTCACACTAATTCGTAACACCATATCTGCAGTTGCACACGTCACCCCACAACGGGGATGTAATCATGTGTTCACCGAGCTCCTATCTCCATCGATCAAACGTAAATCAAGCCTCTACGTTCTGAACATTTATTGCCGCCCTACCCAAAATGCCCCCGATATTTCATCCACAATACGCGATGCCATCGCTATCGCTAAAACTGGGCCCCTACTTATTCTCGGCGATTTCAATGCTGCACATCCTCAATGGGGCTACACGTACAAAACAAAAAGGGGCGTCCTCCTGGCGCAAGCAGTCGATGATTTTCAACTCCTGCTGCTTAATCAGCCCGGCTTACCAACAAGAACGGGAACCAGCACAGCGAGGGACACTTCTCCAGACCTCTCTTTCCTCAAGGGCACCTTGGATGTACTATGGTCATCAACTCACGAGAACCTTGGATCTGACCATGACATTATCCAACTCACCATTCGCAATCATAATTACAACGTCAAGACAGGGGTCATCCGCCTCACCAACTGGGATGCTTTTCGCAAGGCCAATTCGTCGCGCCCCATAGACCCGGACCAACCTTTGCACCGACTGGATTGATGACATAATTCAAACAGTCCGACTGAACACAAAAACCATAGCCACTTCTTTCCAGACACCTAGCGTGGATGCTAAACTTTTACATCTCTGGGAGGCCCGTCGAAGCTTAACAAAACGATGGAAACGGCAAAGACATAACCGCAAACTCCGCCTCAGAATTGCAGCACTTAACAAAGAAGCCACTGAATACGCCAAACACCTCTCCAAAGAGAATTGGCTTCAGTTATGCGACAGCCTCCAAGGTACCCTCACCACTCGCCGAACATGGCATTTGCTAAGGTATCTTATGGACCCGCTTTCCAGCAAGAATGAAACTCAGCGCTCTATTACCCGCACCCTACACTCATTCAACGGATCGGCCCACGACCTCATACAAGCGCTCACGGCTAAATACCTCAACACCTCCCGCCACTTCACCCCACCCCCCTATACGGGGTCGACGAACAATGACCTGGATAAGGACTTCCAACTGTACGAACTAGAAGCAGCTCTTCTCCGAGTGCAACAAAAATAGCGCTCCAGGTCCAGACCAAGCCACTTACCGGCTTCTTGCCAATCTGGATGGCGACTCTCTCGATCATCTGCTCCACCACATCAATTTATGCTGGGGCTCAGGCCAACTCCCTCCCCAGTGGAAGACAGCTGAGATCCGGTTCGTACCCAAGCCTAATAAGTCCCCTCACCTAGATAACCTTCGGCCCATTTCTCTAACCTCCTGTGTGGGTAAATTGGTTGAACGATTATTATTGAAGCGCCTTCAAACCTTCCTTGAAAACAAGGGTCTCATTCCCAACACCATGTATGGGTTCAGGAAGCATCTGAGTACCCAGGATATTCTCCTTCGAATTAAAGAAGAGGTCCTTGCCCCGGCTACCCGTCACTCCCCGCGAGCCATTCTTGCCTTAGATTTGAAAGGCGCATTCGACAATGTGTCGCATTCATCCATACTATCCCGTCTAAATCAAACAGGCTGCGGCCACCGCACGTACTCATACATTGCTGACTTCTTAACTCAACGCCAAGCTATTATCCGGGTAGGAGATGTTCAATCTCAGCCTATTGCACTGGGTGATCGGGGCACGCCTCAAGGTTCCGTCCTCTCTCCACTACTTTTCAATCTGGCCCTCCTGGACTTACCCCATCAACTCGACGCCATCCCGCACGTTCATCACGCACTTTACGCTGATGACATCACAATATGGACAGACACTGACTCCATTGGAAAAATCCAAGACTCACTTCAACAGGCTACGGATGTCGTTAAGAAATATGCCTCATCAGTCGGGCTTCAATGCTCGCCACAAAAATCGGAACTTATCGTCGTACGCAAACATCCCCCTGCTTCACACATTGAACCGATTTGTATCCACCTCGACGGCCATACCATACGACCCAGCTCCTCACTTCGAATTTTAGGCCTAATCATCCAGGCCAACACGCGTAATGATCAAACTTTATTGAAGCTCTCCAAGGCGTTTCAGCAAGTCTCCAACATGCTTCGACGCGTTTCGAACCGCTGCCGGGGCATGAAGGAGAAAGATCTCATTCGACTGGTTCAAGCTCTCCTGATTTCGCGAGTAACCTATGTAACACCTTACCTTACCCTCACCAAAAGTGACACAGAAAGCATTGATCGATTAATCCGCAAAGCTTTTAAGCAAGTATTAAATCTACCTATGAACACTTCGACGGCCCGTCTCCTACAACTTGGCCTCCACAATACGGTATCCGAGCTTATTGAAGGCCACCTATCAAGCCAACGGCTCCGTTTAACACAAACACCTGCAGGGCTAGCCCTCCTAAACAGCCTTCATATCACATGCCCGCAATCTACTGTCTGTCAGCCCCTCCCTGACCATTGGAGAAGTAACATCCAGGTTCGCCCTTTACCCAAAAATATGCACCCTGACCTCCATCCCGGCCGCCGACAAGCCCGAAGCCAAGCACATGAGAATATTTATGGAAAAAGAACAGATGTCGCCTATACGGATGCTAGTACCTACCCTAATGGTCAACACAAAGTAGCCGCAGTCACCACAAAGGGCGCCCTCATTACCTGTGCATCAATCAAGACATCATCAACCTGGGTTGCCGAGGAGCTAGCTATAGCCTTAGCCCTCATACACACGAAGTACCCAATCATTATCACGGATTCCCAAGCTGCCTGCCGAAGCTTCTTAGCCGGGAGGGTGGCCCCTTCTACTTTAAAGCTACTTTTACCACACCAACCCAGCCGGAAAGTTAATATCATCTGGACTCCTGGCCATTCCTCCCTGACGGGCAACAACTTTGCTCATCAGCAAGCCTGCGCCCTTTCTCTCCAGGCTTCCGAGGAAACCACATCGTTAATCCCGCTCGTAACGTATCAGGACATCACGCAATATTACCGGTCCGACAGACAACACTTCCCTCCTCCTCACCCTGCACTATCCAAGGAAGAAGAATCGCTGCTCCGCAGACTACAAACCAATACCTTTCCTCACCCAGTTCGCCTGCATCGTATATTTCCAACTCAATACTCTGCTGTATGCCAGTTTTGTTCACAACCCGGAACTCTAGCTCATATTATAATACAGTGTGTGTGCAATCCCAAACTTCCACCTCTCCGATCCCCTCTTCCCACCCCTGAGCTGTGGGAGAACCTGGTGACCAGCGACCGTCTGGACGTCCAGCAGCTCCTGGCATCCAGAGCGAAGGCTCTCTGCTCACTTGATGGATTCCCGGACTAGGGAACCACTCCCACTTTAGAAAGCTCAAATAAACGTTTTTCTCTCTCTCTCTCTCTCTCTTAAACGTGGTGTCAGTATGATTCGAGCGAGGCAATTTTTTGAATGAGCCAAACTTGTGTTTTTATTCATGGCTCCTTTAAGGATAACAGAGTGGCAGGGGGCGGCAGAAAGTTAGATGGGCAGATGAGATCAAGAAGATTGCGGGGATAAATTGGTCGTAGTTAGCACAGGACCGGTATAATTGGAGATTAATGGAGAGGCCTTTGCCCTGCAGTGGGTGTAGATAGGCTGGTGATGATGATGATCCTATTAGGGGCTTCTCTGAAAGATAAGCACTCTGTGACAAATCAACAACACGCACACACACGTGAAGGTTGCTGGCGTATGGGAGGCCAGAAGACATCTGAACCGGAAGTGGTGGGCACAGTGACGCACCCATGACCCTTTGCGCTTTTTACAGGTCACCTAGTGGCATATCAGTGAGCACATTGAAACCTCCTCCCAAAGAAACATCGCATTTTATTTTGTTCGCAGAGGCCAATGAGGATTCAAGAAAAATAGAGGGTGTGAAAGAACCAAGGAAGAGCACCCTCTTCATTTTATTCGCCTAAACTATACACGCTCAGTTCAAATGTCAGAGCCGCTCGGCCAGCCAGATGGCTCCGCGGCAGCCCGCCGTGATGACGGTCGTCAGGAGCCCATACAGGGGCGCCCCCTCGGCCCCCTGCTCGAGGCCCGTGTCGTGGTGTGCCTGCTCGTCGTCGCGGCAGCGGCGCACCACCTCGAGCAGCTCGCCGTGCTCGGCGGTGTCCGCCCGGGTCGGCCAGCAGCTCCCGGATCTGGTTGTCGTAGTGCTCCGTGATCACAGATTCCACGGCCACCGTGCACGCCATGGCCGCACGGGCTCCCAGCAGGGCCGAGGCTGCACGGGCCCCAACCAGTTGGACGTGCACTGGAACCTCGACACGTCGCCCCCATCCACGAAAGAGCCACGCGGGGGAGCTACAACTGGGCTATGCCCTAGTGGAGCACTCCCCCCGGATTCACCTTGGCACCCGCAGGAGACCTCTAGCGTGGCCAAGTCTAGGCACGCTTTGGGCTGGGTTCCTATACTTGGCCACTGAGCCAGCATGGCGGGTACAGAGCCACAGCAGTGCGCACTGGCAGCAGCTCAGCTCGCCTACAGTACTGCCACAGAGGCCCCTTCCAGGCCCGTGCTGAGCATCCCAAGCAACCACCGGACGTCGTTGGCCGTCCGCCGTACGTCCATTCCGGCTCTAGCAGACGTCCGTATGACGTCCGTTTCAGGGCCGATGGACGTACCATGTACGTCCGTTGGACGTCCGGTTATAACACTTCTGTACGTCAGTCGGACGTCCGAAATTGGCTGTATTTTGGATGTTCAGTAAAAATTTCCAGAATCACATACGACAAGCTAATGTTCTTACAACGAACAGTACAGTACACCGCGCAAGGCTAGCGCACTACCGGGCAGACGGCATACATGAACACAGTGAACTTGCTTCACGTTTCGTTTAGCGGTTCTCAATACTTTATATATCCTTCGCCAAAGAGATCGTTGTTGGAGTTGGTGAAGTGCTTCAAAAAAATTAAAAATTAGGCTTAATATTAGAAATATGCAGATGAATCTTGCAACCTACAAGCCAGGGTTGATGTACAAAATCTTTTTAATTGAAAGCACAGTAGCTTTTTCGTTTTTGCTTTTATATCCAATTTACGCCATTATTTGATGCTTCATAGAACTTTTACGTCCGTTGGCGGATGTCATTCAAACTTGTACATCCGTTTCTGGATGTCCACTGTACGTCCGAAAATGTACGTCCAAAAATGGACGTACAGTGGCGTCCAAACTGGGCCTTGGATGTCCGGCTGTATTTCGGACGTCCCACAGGACGTCTGTGGTTGCTTGGGATCCTCACCAGGCCTAAATCAATGCCCTTGATCCGTTGCTGACCAGCGCTTGCTGCATTAGGGGCTCAGGACTTTTTTCACACAAAAGTGTTTTATTTCCGGATACACGAAGATTTCAGTGACGTCATATCGTCACCGAAGTGACGCCAGTACAACGAAGCAAGCGGCATGTAAAGGGGCACCCCTGCACACAGCGTCTCCTTGCAGGAAGCAACCTTTAGTACTAAAGAGTACATTATACTTAGGGTTGTTCGTTTTCGGGTTTTATGTTTTCACACGAAAACGTTTGATGCTGCGACAACCCCAAGATTTTACTGACGTCATATCCGTCACGAAAATGACGCCAGCACACCTTTTGCCGAAGCGACCCCAGAGCAGGACGTCGCTCGCCAAGCACACCCACAAGACAGCCGCCGACCCGCAAATCATGCTCAGCTGCAGATTTCGCTGCACATTTCACTTTCGTGATTTACTGATTCCTATGACAGAAGAACCACAGTTTTTTTTTTTCTCTTTCTCGGGTGCAGCGAAGAAAAATGTGCGCACTGTACAAAAGCAATCACCCTTCTCATGTATGCAAGACACTGTTGTGGCAATCCGCAAAAGTAGACAAAGCAAGAGAGCGTTTTGCTTATCTGTGATAAACCAAAGGTCAATGGCATAACTGATACCTGGGACGATACTATACTCGGTGACAACTTAAGAACAGCACCGGAAGTTGCCGCTGTGCCTTATCACCGTAGTCGGATGTTTCTCCGCGCGGCGCAATTAGGGCGTTACTGGGAATATTTTGAACATGGCGTGAGCCGTTCCCGTGATTTTTTTGGACTTCATATGCTTATAAACGACTCCAGTGACGACAAACAAACTGCGTGAGACAAGGCAGACGATATCACGCTTTCATAGCAGACCCTTTCAAAACGCCCGCGCACTGACGTCACGGGTCCGGCGCTTTTGGTGGAGTGATACACTACATGAGGTGGTGCCGTTCTTGAGTTGTAACCGAGTATAGGGAGGCGAAGCTAAGTTGCCGGGCGAGGGAAGCGCTGCCCTCTCCCCGGAGGGGGAGTACGCCGGGGCAGCGGCCTATTCGGCACGTGCTTTTTTCGCTGCGCGCGTGTGCTGCATTTCTCGCGTTAGGAAGAGGGCTGGGTAAAATTTTCTTTCGACTTATGAAAGCATACACATTAGCACGTGTCCAGCAAGTTCGGTTTAACGTAGAGTAGTTACTGAGTTCATTTTGTCGACGTTTGTCTTGTCGTCTGCTACAGACGCGCCGCCTGCTTCCCGCCGCTCGACCGACGGACTGCCCCACGATTTTAAGGGGGGAAACGCGTTGTTCGGCGGTCGTCGATTGCTCTTTTCTTCTGCAAGGCGACAGCTGTTCAGCTGGTCACAGCGTACTTTTCTCTTGTTTGTTACTCCCTTCGCGTGCTCGCGCTTCTGACATCCGGACTTTCTGAACTGCAGAAACATTGACGCGTGCAAGAAATGTAAGATAAACGTGATTGATTATGGTTAATAGGTTATTTCTTACTCTTGAAACAATCAGCTGCATCTTATAAAAACGCATTAGAAAGGCACACGCTAATTAGGGGTGCGCTGACAGCGCCGCATTTCCATTTTACTTGTACTTGAAGAAATTTTTGTTCGCAATGTTGTCACCCGCTTGGAGTACAAGTATGGGTTAGCGTGACAGTTGGTGGAAACAACAGAACAGCTTGTGGCGTATAACTTTTAATTACTATAATATACAGAATTTGTGTATACCTCTTTTAATTACCAGTATTTCTAAATGTGGGAAAAAAGCGAACAACGCAGCCAATCCCGTCCAGAACACAAGTCACAATGACAAGACGGACCAGAGCTACTACAGCCAGGTAAATCGCTAGAAACTATTTTTTTACCCATGCAAAATGTCAACCTATTGTGTTATATATGGACGATATCGAACGGCACCAGCTAAACAACTCCGAAGTTCATTTATTATAGCGGAAAACAATCATTGGCAGCATGCATTAAAAAAAGTGTAGAGGGGAGGACTCGTTAGAACACTAGTTCGCATTTTCAAAGCCGGGTAATGTAAACTGAAAGCACACAGATACAACAAAAATGTGTCAACTTATTTCACTTTTCGAACTGCAGTGATCCATGCTTACCGTCTATTCCTTTTGGTGCGCTTTCGCGGGGAATATGCAGAATTTAACGAAATGGATCATCTCTTTCGCCTTGTTACTGTCGTGCAGCTGACCATGCAACAATATGGGTTTTTTTTTTTTTCGCTTTCAGTTTCATCTTTTCGTTTCGGGCTAGTGAGGAGTGTTCCCGCCGCTCTTTGTACATACGTGCTGGCTTAAGTGGCTCGCGCAGCCGGCGGTCGCCTTTTGTTCGCATTCGTGAGTAGGAGGCTGGATGCCTCAGGCGGTGCGGGATACAGCGCGAGCTGCGCGTGCACTTGCCAGACGCGGAGGAGCGGGCCGGGAGGCGTCTGCTTCACAAGAGCACTCTTTATCCCGTGAAACCCGCCGGGGCGCTCGGCCGTTCGACTGGCGCGTAGCAGACGACGCGTCTCTAGCAGACGACAAGACAAGCACCAGGCAAAAATGGACCCAGTAGCTACTCTACGTGTAAACCGAACTTGCTGGACACGTGCTAATGTGTATGCTTTCATAAGTCGAAAGAAAATTTTACCCAGCCCTTTTCCTAGTGCGAGAAATGCAGCACGCGCGCAGCGAAAAAAGCACGTGCCGAATAGGCCGCCGGCCCGGCGTACTCCCCCTCCGGGGAGAGTGCAGCGCCACCCGGCGATCGTTCCGGAGCCTATAGGCAACAACGCATTGCTCTGAGCACTCGTGCAGCGCGCGCTAAGCCCTTTGGCGGGTCCGCTAGCACAGTTGCGGTGCTCAGCCTTGGCAGGAAGCTTGTTGGGTTGTAGCGACGCAGCTACGGCTCCTAAACTGGAATTCATGGCCAATAAGACTGCACAGTTCGAAGTCTGAATTGAAAGGTGGGATGAGGGACGACCACACGTCGGTGCTGACTGGCAACTGGTGGTTTTATGCCTGCCACCAAAGGGGAAGGAGGAGCCACGGTAGGAAAAGTAAAGTGCAACAGACAAATGGCAAAAAACACAGGAACTAGCACGTGCAATGAACACTCAGTGAGCACTGCAGCTACAGCGCAACTACCGTATTTTCCGCGCGTATAACCCACCCCTGAATATAACCTGCACCCTATTTTCCGTCGACGAATAAAAAAAAATATATCCCCGCGTACTGCCCGCATATTCCATACATAAAAGGATGGACCAAAGCTACTACACTAGCAATACTAAACATTTGTTTATGCTAGAAAACTTACCTAGTTGACTACGTAACTGGACGACTTGCGCATACATTTTTTTCAGGTTGGCATATTGTTGTGCTGTGCGTGCAAAACAAGCGCTGTCAATCGGATAACAGTGGCTTAGTTGCTACTACCACTGTACGGCCCAACGCACATTGCCGTGAAGCTACACCAAAAGAAATACCTCGCATATAATGCGCACGTCTACTTCACCACTGAAATTTCCGCATTTTTGGCGCGGGTTATACGCGCGAAAATATGGTATCAATGCATGGCAAGAGGCGAGGGGACGGGCAATCACCCCTTGGTTCTTAAGAATCCAGATAGCGCATTCCTTGCTGAATAAGTCTGCAGATGCCTCGCTAATGCAATCATTTCCTGCCTTGTGAATGAGGTTATGCTTCATAAATATCATGCGTGCGCTGCCCTTTATATGTTCTCACAAACTGCATGCCTTGGAATCTGGGCGAGCATCCACGAGCCAACATAACCCCGAAAAAGGCAGTCAGCGTGCCTATGTTTCCTGGTGCTCCATCTACTGTGTGCACACTACACTAAAACATGAACGCCGAGTTTGTTCAGGTGCGCAATGCCCGGCTTCTGCTGAGCGCACCTTGTAAATATCAGCAGATGACAGGCTGTGGTTGGGCGCTCTTTTCCCTGTTTTCATAACTGGGGCAAAGATCAACACGTAACCAGTGATAAAGCACCACAGACTTGGCCATCACCTATTAACAGAGCCTAGGCACTCTTCAACAGGTCCGCCTGATTAGCCAAGTCTGCAGCTGCACCAGTGGCTCGAAACAATCCTTGGCATTCTGATCCATGCAGCACGAGAAAATAGGGAAATGCTCAAGCCACCGACAAAATGCTCACTCATCTGCCCAGCTTGGAATGGCTCCCAGACATGACCACACTGACAGTTGAAAATGGGAGTCTCTGCTTCAGTCAGGAAAACGATCGGTGCAAATGACAGAGATCTTGAGTTTGTACGTGGCTTACCAGCAACAAATTGGCACTGTATATTGCCACGAACCATGCATTCTGTCGTGTTTAGCTATGTGTTTCGCCCGCGCCTGGCTATCCCTCTCTGTGTTTGAAGTACGGCGCATTTCCTTCTCCTTCTGGTGTACTAGGAAATCTTATTTGACAGGGAAACAGTGTGGCTTTGTGGTCCTGGACTGTTCTTGCTCATCTGACTCAATGTCACCAGACGCATGAGCACCCGTAGCGCTGAGCAAACACCGGCGACACCGGATTTGTCAATGCTAGTCTCTGCATGTCACTGTGCTCACTGCACTGCTCTCCTCGACATTTCTGTTTTTCTTCACGTTTACCTGAGGGGCACAATTTGCTTGAGTAAACCGTACTCCTTTAGCATTAACCCAGCGTCGTCGTGGGCTTGGCTATGTGACAGTGTTCTTGGAGAGCAGGCATTCCATGCCACTAGCAGTACGCTACAGGGAACAGCCACTTATGCATGCAGGCACACTCGAGCAAAGCTGCAGTGAGCAACCGCTCGCTTCACCCGACACCCGCTGTGCTCGCTGGTTTAGTTGCTGAAAAGCTTTGAGCCTGGTGTTGTGGGAGTGGTCCCACATTACCAGGCCACGCTTAGAAACGAGCAGAAAAAAGCTCTTTTCTGCCTACAGGCAACTTGCCCTACAGAACAGAGCCGCTATCGCACGTTGGCATGCGTGGTTGTGTGCCTCTGGGCGGCGTGAGCCCGTGATTTGGTAAGGTTTTCCCCATCGGCTAGCTCAGCTGTCGCAGGAAGGGGGGATGGGCGGAGGGGGGAGGAAGCGCACCGAATCCGAGGGTGAAGCCAGCAGCGCTCCAGAGGGGCGTGAGGGCCGTGGGGCGCGCCCGGTGCTCGGGCAGCAGGCGCTGGAAGGCGCGCAGGTGCTCCTTCTCCTGCTCCCACATGTGGCGCACCACGGGGCCTGCCTGGGGGTCTCCGCCAAGCACCGCCATCTGGCCCGCGTAGATGCGGTCCGCCCCCAGCTCCCCGGCCAGGTCCACGCGCAGCAGCCGGTCGTACAGGCGCCGCCGCCTCCGGCCGCACCCCGAGGGCGCTCCGCACGCTACCCATGCCTCTGCCACCTGCACAGCAGCGGCGCACGTGGGCGTTACAGAAAATGAGTGATCACTTACAATTACTTCCTTTAACCCTTTGATGCCCATACTGTAATAATTTGTTTTTAAGCAGGTGAGAAGTTTTTATGATCTAAAAGGACTTTCCGACATCACAGATATGAAGGCAGAAAAAAATTTTCTTCATTAGGACGGACACTAAGACACACTGGCTGGCCATATGGTGCAAGTGAAGGCAACGTAAAGTTTGTATTGCTATCATCTGTAGTAACAACGAAATTGCACAATTTCGGTTACCTGTCACCGGCCCATTGAGCCATCCGGGCTCGATGCGAGTTGACACGTGTAAAGAATATTTTTTTAGCACACGGAAGTACATGCTGCCCTCTTCTTTAATTTTTGAAGGTCCGGGATGCTTTGTCTGTCGATAAATGGTGTGGAAATGTCGAAAAAAAAAACACAAAAATGGAAGAGAAAAAAAAACATTGAGTTTTTCCTCCTGAGCAACGCTGGGCATCAAGGGGTTAAATTTAATTGATTACAGGGGTCAATTACAGGCCCAGGAAAGTAACTGATCAATTACAAAAATGTAATCGGTTACTTTGTGTTACTTTCCTTGAAAATTTCATTGCCGTAACTCAAACTACAACGAACTATTGTGGCTTGCATGGTGGCTTGAGTTGGGTTACAGTGGCCACTGTAGTTGGGTGTAATGGGAAGTGAGCTGCGGCGACATTTGACAGGACTGCGGTCTGCAAAGAACAGTCTTATATTTTTTGGACGAGAAAATTGATTTCCGGTAATCAATTACAAAAAAAAGTACTTGGATTACCCAGAACATTACACGTTCAAAGAGGAATTGATAATACTATTACAAAATTACAAAAAAATGTAATTGATTACGAGTAATCGATTACTTGTATAACACATTACGCACAACTCTGGTGCACAGCTACTGCAAGAAAGGCTACTGCGACATACACTTGCTGTGCAGGCTCCTGGGGCTGGATGACGCGACAGAAGCTACTTACAACCAAGACAGCTCACACAAGCTGCACCTCAGCCAAGTCCTGGGGCAAATCCTACTGGGTGCCGGAAAACTTCCGGTGCACTCTCGCTGCGATTGGCTGCCCGGGTTGTTTTTTGGGACGTTTTTGGCAGCGCAGCCAGTTATGCAAGGACGCATGGGAAATCGGCGTACCAGAAGTTTCCAGGCACCCAGAAGCATTTGCCCCCTGTGGCGTGGCCTACTAAAGCAGTGTAAAACAAGCAGGTCCCATTGTTGCACTTTTCTAGGCAAAGCTTCCCATGCCTCTTTGATGACCTCCAGGAAAGCCACTTCACCCAATGGCCTTCCACAAAGGGCACATGATGACGACGATGGAATGCAAAAGCTTTGCTGACGCCACGTGCACAGTCCACGATCCCATCCAGCCAAAAGTCCAAAGCAAAGGCACGCTGAGCGAAACCAAATCAGCACATTCAGATGACGTAATCACAAGCTATCGTATTCTCGCGCGTATAACCCGCACCAAAAATGCGAAATTTCAGTGGCAAAGTAGTGGTCGGATAACACGCAGTGTTTTTCCTACGTGGCAACACTGACTAAGCCTTCGCTGGCAGCAATTGCGCAACACATACAAGGACAAGGAAGGAAAAACAAGGGCGAGCGCAATCTAACAATTGAATTTAATTCCTGCATTGTGACTTTCGCCTTGCAGCCAGTGTATTTCTACTTGGTAAATACGCCGCTTTTTCTGTCTGCATAGTATGGGATGTGTTTGCTTGAGCAGTTTTGGTGCAGCCTTTCCTGTATCAAATGGGCAGGCAATACGCGAGGAATTTTTTTCTTTCCCGGTGAGCTGAAAGTAAGGGTACAGATTATATGCCAGGGGGCGGGTTATACGCGCAAAAATACAGCAATACATAGTTCCAAAGTCGCGTTCGGCCAGCTCAGTGTTGCCATAGGTTTCGACTAACCTCAGCTGATGGGATCGTGGATTTGTCCTTTCCTCCAGTTTGCCCCCGTTTTCAAAGCCCAGCCAACATGCTCCGCACCTGGAGTCAATGTGGGTCTCTTCTCCCTACTGCCAAAGCATTGCCCCGCTCCCCCGTAGGCAGCAGCAGAGGGCACTCACAACTAGGCAACCGCACGAAGAGGCGCGCGTCTTCGTGCCAAGCGCCTGCAGTGCTTGCACAAGAGCGGGCTGCTGCTGTAGGGTCCCACTACGGAACTTGTTTGCAGGTTGTTTGGGGACAAGCCCAGCGTTGTCTCCAAACCCTTCGGCCGTCACTCTTGTCCTGAAGAACCCAGAAACGGCCACGGACTTTATGCAGGCGACCAAACACCAGCCGAAAATCCCAACACTCGGAACAACGAGCAGCCGCTATTCTGTGACCAAATTTTTTCACGCTTCCACGTTTCTTCACCAGTTTCCAAGTGTCTAGTGTTGCAATAAATGCCATTTCATGTCGGAAACTTTACAATGGCGTCTTTTTTTTGCTCACAAGCTAAACCTAGCATATAAACCCCCCTGGTGTGCCCCTTTTATAGAAATAAAAGCAACCAGACTTGGCAGTGGTTAAATTACAGTAATTGAATTACTATTTTCTTGCAGTAATGGGAGTATGCAAGAATTACTTTTCAGTGTTGGTAATTTAGTAATGTAATAAATTACTCCAGGCCAGTAATTTCAAGGAAATTACTACTTTCCCAATTACTTCTGACTACGATATAGCCTGTCCGCTTCTTCTTACGGCATAAAAAAATGACCAAGAAAGTTGGCCAAGTAGAGTTCAGATGCCCAGAGGGTTTCTGGGCATTGGAACTCTACGAACACGAAGGAAGCAACGCTTCGATGAGAGCTCTGCCTGCTTTTTTGTGCCTCTTTGTTCCCTTTTTATGCGTTCCGGGAATGCCGCGGCAACAGTCAGTCGAGTTAAAAGCGTGCAGATTGTGTTCAAGGCTTCGTTACACTGGTCACTGGTGTAAGCCCAGCTGCTAGGAAAACTCGTTTTTTTCTTTGGCGGGATAAGCACGGAAGCGTGCAAACCGTTACGAAGCGTGCAAACCGTTTGTCTTTCGTTGCTGAAAAGCATTGTCCGAGTTCCTTGGAATGTTTTGAACTCGCGCGGTCCTGAGAAGCTGGACCATCGCATATGACGAACACAAGTTTCTTGCAGCGCACCGGGCTGCTTTGGGCTGCTTTGATCTGGGCTGTTTGAGCGTATTTGACACCCGCAAAGTAATTTCAAAGTAATTTCATTACTTTTGAAAAATATAGTAATGTGATGTCATTACTTTCGGCCACCTGTAATTTCTAATGTAATTTAATTACATTTTAGAAAATTCTAGGAAAGTATGAGTAACGTAATTTAATTACTTTTTAGCAGTAATTTTGCTACCTCTGGAAGCAACTAGTCTGTAACGGATGCCCTGTCACAGTTACTGGCTAAGAAAGCAACAGTGTTACAGTTACAACTTCCTCTAACTTAAAAGTAACTAGTTACACTCACTAGTTACTGGAAAAAGTAAGCTGTTGCTGATAACGCGTTACTTGTAACTAGTTACTGCCAAGGACTGGGTATAAGGATGCAAATGCGCAGCTAGAAGCGGCAAATGCGGCGGATATTTTCTGGCAAGGACAAGCCAAAAGTACGAATTAACCGAATTTAAGAAACGCAGCAGTTTGAGTTAAGCGGCTTTAAAATACATTGAAAACATAGTGGGCCCACAGAAATTGATATTTGTTTGAATTAACCGAACGTTTGAATTTTATAGCGAGTCTACCATATGTTATGCTGAACGGTTACCGTTGAAAACTTTTCTGAGAGTATGTCCATGTACAAAGGAAGCTTTTTACCATTCGTGTCAGTGCTCCTTTAATCCCAGTTTACCCGACATTATCAACCAGCCCTGCTTCTTCACCATGGCGGCTTTTTTCTCTCTCCCAGGCATCTGTGCAGAGAAGTGCCTCAACGGGGGAAAGTGCATCCAGAAGGACACCTGTTCGTGCCGACGCGGCTACTATGGACCACGCTGCGAATACAGTGAGTGCGCAGGGTCTGCCCCTGCACAGACCAGCGTCGAAAGAAGCACCATCAGCCGAGAATGCAGCTGGCATACATCGAGGGAGCAGATGGGGCTACCAGTAAAGCGCGAGACACGTGCACGACTACAGCATACGATTGGCATGCGACTAATCGTTACGACTGATCATTAGGACCGGCTTTGGCGTCGTACGCTTGTCGGAGGAGGCCCACGACGTGCAGCTGGCAAGCCAGATGCCAGATACAGGGGTAGCGATGCAAAAAAAATTGTTTTATAAGCTCCGACTGCAACAGCTGGCACTTGGCTTCCATTAACGTTGGCTTTCTTTGTGCATGCCGCCGCCTTCAAAAGTCACACAATTGCTGCATTCTGGCTCAGCCTCAACGTCTTTGCATTTGGGCTACGTTTTATTGTCTTTCCTTCTGCGCGATTCTTTGCGCAGTTTCATCGCACACGGCAGTGTATGCCCGCGCAATAAAAGCGTGCCTGTTTCTGGCTTCTTGCATGCCCGGCGGAAGACATGCTCCCCACGGCAAGCATGTTCCCAACTGTGACAAAGCATGGACACACCAGCTGTATCAAACTGCATCGCACACTGGACAGGGCCCATGCTGCTACCCACACTGGCCTTGACAATGCTTGTGGCCTCCTCGAAGCCCGTTCTTGCACGAGCAGCAGCTTCTTTGTGTCTCGTACTACGACCCTCGTCATTGGTTCTGAACAATGCCCGCCTACACGTCCTGTGAAGTTTGGGCACTCCCCAAGGCTCCGCCCTTGCTCCCCTTCTGTTTAATCTGGCTACGCCTTCGTTCCATATGCTCTCCTTACCCTCTAACTGATGGCATTGCCCTTTAGTAGGTAACCAAAGGCTGGCCAGAACAGAAGTTCTCAGATTTGGGGGGTTTTCCACACCAAAGCTACCCCTGGGCCACGCCTAGTGAAGGGCTCCCTATTGCGTCTCACTACCTGGGGATCATTGACGCACGCTGAATTATCAGTGTCTTCCTCTATCAGGAAAACTGCTGCCGTGACTGATCGAACCCGTGCTCTTCGGCTCGGCCGATAGCGAGCGAGTGCCAATGGTCCCGTTGCCTCCACACAGTGACAGACCTGGCCACGACGCATGCCGCCGCCACCGTGAACCTACACTGTGCGCCTACCAAACGTGAACTGCCGTTATAGGCCCTCTCCCCCTGCTGACGTTATTCCACATGTCCCTCAACTGCGGGTGCTTAGCCTTGTCATTGAGGCCAACCAACTCTACATTTGGCTGTCAATCACACACTCCGCCTCAACACGTGTCCAACAAGAATGAAGGCCTCAATCGATCTGAACTCCCCAAACAACCACGGTCTGTAGGGCATCCAAAAACATCTAATGTCAAGGTTGGACAGTCACCATACGTCATGCATGTTCAGATATGCATTTGCAGACATCCACTCGGGAGGTACCAAATTACCCGTCACGTTCAGCGATGCAAATCGGGTACAAGTGCAACGAGAAAACAGTTCACTAAAAAGGTTTTGTAGGTTGACACGCTGAGTCGTACATGGTACGATCCGTCTGCACTTTTTTCAAGCCGCTCACCGACTGTAATGATGACCCCCTTTGACGAAGGGCATGAAAGCCATGAGAAGCAAATATGCTTCCGGCCAAGCAAGTTTATCTTCCTCAGTGCCACATGTGTCGATGCCTGCCTGGTAGTGTTCAGGTAGAGGAACACATGCTTCTCGCTGTACACCATCACATTCTAACCCCACCAGATGTGCATGTTTTGCTGTTTTGCATCCGAAGCTTTGTTGCTTGCTGCTGCCGTGTGGAGCAAGAGCAGAGTTGCTGCTCCCAAATGATGTGTGGGTGCGTGTGGTGCAGGCAAGTGCTCCATCCCGTGCCTGAACGGCGGGCGGTGCGTGGGCGTCAACCAGTGCCGCTGCACCCGCACCTTTGCGGGGCCCCAGTGCGCCCACAGCACAGCCCACCACAGAGGTGAGACATGCTGGGCAAGCGGGTCGGGGTTTTCCGGTCTTGAAGACGAAAATTTGCCAAAAAAAAATCAATTTCTGTATTAATTTTATTTGCAGTCTACAGGTTTTGAAGAATGTACCTACAAAATATCATAGCTGTATCATAAGTATTCACAAAGCTGTCGCCCCTTGAAGTCTCCTAAATGACCATTTTGCCTATGTTTGCAAACTTCGTGCCCTGTTTTCTCAGAAACAATTTTTTTTCCTACATGGTCAGCTGTCAGTCTACAATATCTTCGGATGTACTGGTTCGATTTACATCATTTTTGCTGCATATGAAAGCTTATGAACTGAACAGTGCAATAAAAACCACAAAAATACAGAATTGTTTTTGCTGGCTAAGATTTTATGCAGTTTTACAAAAAACATTGTAATTGGTTGACCTGACATTTACGAATTTTACAGCGTTTGCAGAAAACATGCTAAAATTACTGCTGTGGTATAGTTGCACTCCCTGGTCCTTCTAGAGCACAAAGGGATAAAAGCTATTTGAGTTATTTCATAGGCACATAATGAAAAAATTGCCCAAAATGGAGTGACATAACAGGTTGCAAAACTCTAAGCTTACACCCCATAGACGAAAGCTGACTGCATATTTGTGCTCAGGATGTTAAGATGGACTTAATGTGTAAATCTCAAACACATATGTTAAAAATAACAGAAATGTCCCCAAGACCAGTGTCCCCCCTTAAACAATTTCTTCTAATTTTTAAGTAAACTCTGTGGAACTTGTCAGTGTTGCTGCTTTTTTTCCCCCTGATTTCAAATGTGCCATTATTTTTTGAGTCAGTCAATTAGTTACCGAGATAATTAGAGATAATTAGCCATTTTTGGAGGAACAAAGACAAAGCAGTGTTTGCCACAAAACTGTAATCTTTGTATTTTGCAGGTGCTACGAGCTCTCGCGAGTGCAGCAAGAGAATCGGTTTTTTTGATGCACCGCCTGGAACTAATTTTGCAGCTTATTAAGCCGTGGTGTTTGAAACAGGCATTCGAAACGGTTCCTTGCCACTGGTGCCACACAGGTTTAATGAGCTTTAAAATTAGTTCCAAGCGGTGCATTAAAACAACTTGATTCTCTTATTGCACTCACCAGGGTTCATAGTATTGGAAAATACAAAGATTACAGTTTTGTGGCCAACCATTGCAAGCGGTGTCCTGGTTGTGTCCCAGCATTTGATGCCACACGTCTTCGGCAGCAGGCGCGACCTAGTGCAACGAGAGATTTGCGAGGCCTTCCATATTCACAGGGAGGCAGATAACTGTATCAGCATGCCTTCCATTGCTCTTACGGCAAAAGAGCTAAGCTCGCAAGAGCGCATGCGCAGGACGTAGCTTGGCCGTGTGGGGTGGCACGCATCTATGACTGTAGATTGTTTTTTATCATTTGTAAGTGTTATCATCTTTTCAGCCCTGTCTGTTAGCGTTTTCACATATTACGTGTCTCAAGTAAAAGCTGTTCAGTTTAACTCTATTGATTGTACTACCGTCTTTCGAGGCCCCTGTCCGTCTTTTCGCTGGTAAAATGGTTCTAAGTCAACACCAACTAGCCCAACTTTCAGCCTTAAAGGAGCCATGAAGACAAAATACAAGTTGGGTTTATTACAAAGACTGCTTAGTCCCAATAACAATGATACCAATATCATCACAATCTTCAAACAAATAACGGAGATATGAAAGAAAACGTGTGAAGCAGTCGCGACCCCCTAGCCAATTTCCCGGAACTTTTCTACGACGCCACGGAACCTTGTTTGTGCGATTGGCGCCGCCTAACTGACCTGTCGCGACGACACATGACTGGACGTCTGTAATGGGGGCCTCTAGTTCCATTTGACCGCATCACTGAATGCTAACATGCAGTTAACGCCACTGAAAATTATGTTTTATTGTTGGCCTACGTCATTCTTGCTCATAACACGTCACTGTGGCGTAAAATTGAAAGTTTTTAAATATTTCTTGCTTTTTTTTCATTACAAAAACATCTTTTGTGGCTGTAATGGAGCTCAGTGAGATGCTGAATCCTAGTTCTTTCAAATTAAACGAAGTTGTATTTTCTCTTCATGGCTCCTTTAACTGCCTCTGGCCGTGATGGGCAGCCAGAAGGGGTCAGCGCAAGAAGAGCCTGTCTTCTCGTCCTCCTCCTCGCAGAGCAGCAGCAGCAGCAGTGCCAGAGGCGGTGCGTGCATGGCGTCTGCGTGCGGCACAACCGGTGCCTCTGCGACCAGGGCTTCTACGGCCGGAGGTGCGCCAGGCGTAGGTACACACCTCCTGCTGCTGCCGCCACTGCTGCCCTCCGCGGGACCACCGCTCTCTTCCCGAGCCAGTAGTGGCACAGGGACAGTGTTGGTGACCCTTCGCAGTGCCAAATTTCACCCACTTTCCGGCCGTTCCGGTCGGTCGTATAGGCGTTTCCTAGTCAGCACAGCCAAGCGACGCATGTAAGGTTGCCACCTTTCCCCGCTAAAAAAACCAGCTGTTCAGGTGGTGGGGGGACGGGGGGCGTGCTATAGAGAAAGTTGAACTTGTGTTAAAAACAGACGTCACATTTTTTTTTCCCATACAATGTCATATATTGTAGCGTTTCCCTGCAGAAGAATCCACATAACGTTTTCAAAGTGATCAAGATTCTGGTTATTGCTCTGAATGTGCTGCACTGAAAAGTAACCGCCCTTGCTGAGCTTGTCGACACATTTGTCGTGGTAGTGGCTGTATTGACGCTTACAAAAAGCCAAAAAAGAAATAGTTGCTGCACAATGGCCAAAAAAACCGGCCAATGTCGGCCCGTTTTAGGTACAGACCGGCAACCGGCCCGCGGTCTAAAAAAACCAGTCGGGCCGGTCCAAAACCAGTCAGGTGGCAACCCTAGACGCATGGCGCTATCTAGGGGCATGTTTGAAGCTATGTCCACGTCCACGTGGCCCTCATCTTAATCACTCAGAACCGCTTGCTCTCGTAGTGTAGTAGTTCCGCTCCTGCGAAACAAACATCTTAATCCGGGTTCAAATACCGTTACCGCTTCTTTTTTCATTTTCAAGGGTTTCTTATTTTAATATTAACATTTGCTATCACGCATATCATCTACGACATCTTTATGCATTATAAATGGGATTTTGGGTATTTTTGTTGCCTTTTGGTCAGTTTCAGCTATTGCTTCTTATACGTTTTGGCGGGTTTCCCCTATTGGGTCAATTTCGGCTATTTATGTTGAATATTTTTCTACACCGTGGTTTTCAACCATTTCAGGTCCGTTTCGACTGTTATTTATTTTAGTTCGGATGGTTTTGTATGCTTTAGGCACGTTTATGCTGTGATATAACCCCCATAAGCAAGCTCAGGTGACGGCTGGCTGTACTGACTAGGAAACGCATATACGCGTTCCGGTCCGCTAACATTTTGGCAGTTTCTGACGCCGCGAAGAAAAACACAAAGTGTGCAAGTAAACTCGTAGGGTATTTATTTTTTCTCTTGCATTCTGCTTGCAACTCCTTTACTAATATTTGAGCAGTGTGTGGAACCGCACGAAGCATTCTCCTGGGTGCAGGCCAGGGTTTTTTTTACTGCAGATTTTGCAGAAAAACAGTTTCCCTCGAGCCTCTTTTTCTGTCACTATAAACAGCACAGTCCTTGTTACTTCAGCCAGGAAGCTTGCAGACGAAATGGGTGGTCTCAATAGCCTTTCCCCGCACTCCATACGTGCAGGCCCCACTTTTTGGCTCTAGTGCTCAGATCACCCCCCAGCTATTGGGCGAGGTGGCAGGGAAGCTGCAGGTTTCGCTGCTCTTTCTCTGCACGATTCTGCAGCTGTGTGCACCTCCAAATAAAACTATTGACAATGGAAACCTCCAGATGCCAGGAAAACATCTTTCACAACCCAATTCATTGCTTTTCAACAAAATGTGTAGCTCACACTGCGTGGCACTGTCTCCAATGCTGTCATGGACTTCGTGACTCGCTTCTGTCGAATCACTGGGGGCATTTTTTTTTTAACCCGAACTGGTGCAGGTTAGTGCAACGTCGTGCAGACCAGTGTCGAGTGCTACTGGAGTTTTCAATTAGTGAAAAAAAAAAAAAAAAAAACTGTGGTTGATTCCTTTGTCATAGCAATCAGTAAAACACAAAAATGAAATGTGCAGCGAAATCTGCATCGCAGCATGATTTGCGGGTCGGCAGCTGTCTTGTGGGTGTGCTTGGCGAGTGACATCCTGCTGGCGGTCGCTTCGGCAAAGGTGTACTGGCATCATTTCCGTGATGGATATGACGTCAGTGAAATCTTTGTGTATCCTGGCATAAAAAACTTTCGGGTTAAAATATAAAACCTGAAAACGAACAACCCTAAGTGTAATGTTCTCTTTAGTACTAAAGGTTGCTTCCCCACAAGAAGACCCTGTGTGCAGGGTGCACCCTTTACAGGCCGCTTGCTTCGTTGTACTGGCATCACTTCCGCGACGGATATGACGTCAGCAAAATCTTCGTGTATCCGAGAATAAAACACTTTCATGTTAAAAAATGAACACATGCTGCACTGCTTGCACCAGTGCAACCAGTTCAGGAAAAAAAAAAAAGTGCCTCTACTGTCATCACTACCTGATGGAGGCATGTAGTTCTCTTCCTCACTGGAGTCATCATCGCTTTCGCTTTGTGCACCACTGTAAAACTCTCGTGATGAGAATGCGGCCATGCTTCTCAGGGAACAGAGCACACCTGAAAACGTTCCAGAATCCAGAAGTTCTGTGCTTAACTTAGTGCTGCACCACAGTGCGAAATGAAGAAAACTCCTACAAACAAGGTTCACTTATCCCTCGAGAGATGGCGCATCATGTTTACAAAGAACGTGCGCACAGAGCAGTGAAAAAAAAAAAAATTCCCCCGCATTTCCCCGAGGGGGAGAATGTGAAAGTGCGAATGCACGGTTGCGGCCCGCTTGCGGCGCTTGCGCTCGGCCCCCGCAGCCCACCGCCTCGCCGCCTTCTCTTCCATCGGGTTTGTATATCACGTGTACACCACGCAGTTTTCAAGCCGCTATAACGCCGCTGAGTCGCCAACGCACGCCGCTGACGACGTAGTTTGAATGCGTTAAAGATATAAGGCGCGTCACTGACACTGATATCAGCGTCGTGTCTGTGGCCTAGTCGGTAGAGCGTCGCGCTGCGGCCGCAAAAGTCCTCGGATCAAAACCTGGCGCCGGATGCTGTTTTTTTTTATATAGAGAGGACTGCGGACGCCGCCGCCGCCGGCGGCGGTGGAAGGTTTGGGGTCGCTTATAAAGTGCATTCGCACTTAAAACGCGAAATGCCCCATGCGACCTGCCAGACTATGGTCCGCACCTTCCATGCTCTCAGCCAACTCCCACCATTTCAAGCTGGACTCTTGGAGATGACGCATTTTAAAATGACCTTTCCCCTGGAGTGTGCTTCCACAAGCACACTCCAGGGTGACTTTGTAAAATTGAATTTTTTAGTTTGCTTTCATGTACCACGCTACCATTGTATGTATTGGTTTATTATGGAATGCATGCTTTCTTAATAAGGACTTTGTTTTTTGTACACGGCGCCGCCATTCTGAAATAGTATTTGGTGTACATGAAGATGTTTGCTGTGTAACTTCGCGTACTCCGTTCTTCATGTAAATGCGTAGCCGTGAAAGACTGCTGTCGAGGGAAAAGCCTCTGTCA
Organism: Haemaphysalis longicornis; assembly: GCA_013339765.2. Classification (NCBI taxonomy): domain Eukaryota; kingdom Metazoa; phylum Arthropoda; class Arachnida; order Ixodida; family Ixodidae; genus Haemaphysalis; species Haemaphysalis longicornis. Next base: position 5,382,442 of record CM023453.1, read on the forward strand.
AGGTTTTAGCTTTCTGCTTTTCCCCCGGTCTTTCCGTCAGCTTGCCCTGAATGCAGAAAGAAAAATAAACTTCCAACAACTTTAACCAGGGCGGCAAGCAGTTCCCCACAATTCATGCATCGAGTAGGGAGCACTGCCACTTAGGCAGTCACAGCATTGCAGCCAAGTGCCTCCTCACACCAGCCAAATATGCCCTTGCTTCACAATGCTGCCAAAGGCATGCCCGAACACTTGCTTTTGCCATACAACCACCCAGTTGTTTGTGGCCCGTGGTGTTGCTGTACACGAATGATGCGCAACACGCGCCCAAGTTGGCCGAGATACGGGCCAACAAACGTCGGCGAAGAAGCCACTGTGCGAAACAGCCGCATTCAGAGTGTGAACTTGGTGGAAAGCGTGGTTAAAGTACGGTTCCTTCCTATCCATACTAATCTCCACACATCTAGATTTTACCGTACGGCACGACACAAGCAGCGGTGGCCGTTTCTTCTTGGTGGCGCATGGCCATGCAGTCATGTTCCACTGATACGAGCACAAGAAAAAGCACTGTTAGTTGCAATGCTCACATAGTAGGTCCATTTTAGAGCAGTGACAGAGGCCCCTACATGCCGGGAGGAAAGCAAGTACTGCCACAAATAGGGACCCACCAATGTGGGCCTACGGATGGCAATGCCCTTCCTCCATGCTTCCCCCCCAGGGGAAGGGCACTCCTTTCACTCTGGCCAGGCCAGCACACACCTCTTGGATGGCCCCTGCCCAGGCCCCAGCACTCCCCACTCGCACACAGAGCCAGTCCAATTGGCGCACTTTTTCTCTGCATTCCAGCACCGAGCATAGACCATGTCTTGATGCTTTGCAATGCCAATGCTGACGTGGCGGGTACATTGAAGGACGCCTGTTTGCAGACACAACTTGGCAGTATTCCTTCCTGACGCAATGAAGTGATCCCAACTTCCAACGAGAACAATTTCTTTATTTTGCTCGGTACCACCAGCCCCTGGGCAGCACACACACACACACACACACACACCTGGGGATGACAAGTAGCTTGCCCACTAACACCACTCCGACAGCAGCCACGACACCGGTGGGCTGCGTTAGCCTCGTTCGGGACCCAACACTCCCTCGAATGTGCTGGCACTAGTCTCCAGCCTACTGCGGGACAAGGAAACACGACCCAGCTTAGCTCTGGCAACCCACTTTCCATACTGGCCCGGGGTTCTCTGTTCACTCGGACTAATTCCTTCTTTACCCCCAAATGTGCACATTATCACTAGGCACCGCGCCGCCCTGAAGCCAAGCTTTTGAATGACTCTGCAGGCCCTTGAACTGCGTTTAACGGTTCCATATGCTTTTCTCTGATGCTGTACTTGCGCTCTGACCTGCAGAGTTCCACACAAAACAGCACGCGTAACGCATTCCTGCTCACTGCCACACCACTGAGGAACCCTTCACGGAGCACACCCACGGTGCTGTTGGCACAGCTCACACGGCTGGCTCTGCTGCCACAAGCAGTGGTACTGCCAGCCCTCTGCTTAGGGACGGTGGTGCTTGGCTGAGCGATGCCCGAATTGCACTGAGTGGCTGCCCCTTCCTTGCAGGTATACCTAGAAAGAGGAAAAAGAAAGAGAAGTTCGTGTGACCCCCCCCCTTCCCGAGTGCAAGTGGAGCTTCGTACCAGGACACCGTGGCCCAGCCTGCCAGTCCTCAACAATCTGCAATACGACGGCCTCGCCCACGCATCTGCCCCAACAGTCCGTGCATGCAACCGTGTGCTTGGCAGTGCGCAATAAAAGGCTTTGCTGCTGCCGCACCTGACTCGCTGCTCTCTCAACCGGCCTCGGTCACCAGCCCAGGCCGTAGGCCGAGGGCGTCTCGTACAGCTCGTAGGCGAACTCCTCGGTGTGGGAGTAGTCCAGGTGTCCGCCGATGTAGTCGATCTCGAGGCGGAAGGGCCCCCGCACGCCGTCGGCCAGCGTGATGCCCAGGTGCGTGACGGCGGACCGCGGCAGCGCCGACTGCTTGTCCTGCACGCGTCCCTTGTTGCTGAGGAAGAACCGGGAGAAGGGCACGCGCACCAGCTGCCAGTAGGGGCCCCCCCGCGTGTACAGCGGGAACTGGTACATCACGTTCCACGTCACGTCCAGGTAGCCGTCGGCGCCCAGGTTCAGCATGTAGGTGCGCCCGTCGCCGCGCACCCGCAGCTCCAGGTGCGTGAACGACGACCACTCGTAGGCCGGGCACAGCGCGAAGGCGCGACGCGCTCGCGGCGAGCGCACGTTGCAGTAGCCCGTCTGCACCAGCTTGCCGTCCTTAGGCGCGCGCGTGTCCAGGTAGCCCCGAAACACGCCCGCCCCCGACGGGCCCAGCGCGAAGTCGGCCCGCGAGCTGCCCTCGCGGTTGTCGCTGTCCGCCGTCACCGTCCACTCGGCGATCGCCTCGGCGCTGTCGAACTTCCAGAACACCTCCGTGTCGCCGTCGGAGTACATCTTGGGCTCGCTGGCCATTTCGCGGCCCAACTGGCGCACGTCCTCCTTGAGCCACCGGTAACCCTGCTGGAACAGGGTCTTGAACGGCACCTCGGTTTCCGGGGGGTCGTACGCGACGTCGCCTTTCCGGCTCTTCTTGAAGAAGCACGACCGGCAGGGCACCAACGCGCGGGGCACCCCCCTGGTCAGCAGGCGGCGAGCAGACGACCGCGCTGCTGCCAGCTGACCAAGCGGCAACATGATGCGCTTTTCGCCCGCAGCGAAGTGAGGCGCAGGAGGCCTAGCCAACGTCCTGCAACCAATCGAGCAGTAGACAGCGGCGCGCCAGTCGATCCAATGTCCGAAAACGACGCCCAGTCAGCCGAAAACACGCACCTCAAAACGCACGAGCACCACTCTTTGAGCGTCGATAACGACACTGTTCGGTAAGAAATCCCTAGCAGCGAGAAAAAACAAAAGTGCCAAAGAAAAGGAGCCGGCGGCTGGAACGCCTGAAGCGCCGACGGCCAAGCGGCCGCGTCACATCCGGTTCCGCCTCTACCTTGCTCAGATCGGTGTCATTTTAATCGACTCTTGCGCATGCTTTTGGACAAAATCCCAACGGCCAGGAAGACCTCTCTGCGGTGAGTGAGCACGGCCAGAGAGTCGTAACGCGTGCATTAACTCCCGAGCGCCCACTGCGCACCCACCGCGCAGCGCTGAGCATCCAGGGGAGCCCGCAGTGTGCCTCCGAAAACGGGGCCCGTTCCGCCATTGGGCACCCTTACCGCGCAGTCGCGAAAATGGCTGCTGCTTTCGCTTTTAACTTTTTGCTTCTTTTTAGTCGTTCTCCGAAATACCTGCTCGTAAACTCGCACAAGCGTGCGGGTGCGGGCCCAGAAGGGCAGCGAAGCTGGCACCCGAAGCGGGCACCGGCGCCAAGACCCCCGCTTTCGAACACGAGTCCCTCGGCGGTCGCCTTGTTGCGTAGTCGGGCGCATGGACGCGTTGTTGGGACGGGAGTATGGCGGCCGAGTAGCGGGGGACGGGGCGGCGATCACTTACCTGCTCGCGCCGGTGTCAGCAGCGTCTCGCACCACCAGGTAGGCGCTCGGCGGCGCGGCTGCTAACGGCGGCTCGAGACGTCCCGCGTCGCGACCCGAGCGGAGGAGGCCGATGTGGGCTGGTCGCGCGGAGTGGACACAGCCGCTGTCTGTAGAGGCCGTGCGCCTGGGCCGAGCGGCAGCGTTGAAAGTGCGCAGCCGCAAGCGATTGCGTGCCCTTCTGCACCTGCTCAGTCGCTTCCCACTGTGCCGCCGGATGCTGCTCGTGCACCGCCGGTGCCGCGCTTCTGCTGCGAGACGAACCACGCGTGCCGGGCTGCCCGCGTTTCGTGCTGGCCGCCTTTTCGGCCCCGAGAAGCCGCCATGGACGGTCGCTTTTCGTCGGCTGCGGGTGATGCCCGGGAGTGCCGGGAGCGAGCGAGCATTGCGGAGAAGCGTCTCTCTCCGGATGTTGCGCGGATGCGCGGAAACCGTCGGCTACCCGTGTAAATCTCCGTTCGGGCCTTTTCCGCCCCTTTGTGAGCACGCCCGCAATCGTATACAGGCGTCGGCGCGTTATCGTCCCTTGTAAAGTGAAAATGCTCGAAGGGCGAAGGAGTCTGGGGCGCGCGCATTTCTTTCGCCTAAAAGTGCCGGCGAGGAATAAACAGACTGGTTGTTCGGGTGCGCTGTAACGTGGTGGCTAGTGGAAACCCCGTTTTCGAGCGTTGCTGCGTCGTGTATTCCTTGTAGCCCCTCAGAGGGGCGGGGGCAGGGACCCGTTTTATTGGCGGGCGCTGCACAGCACACGCATGGCGGGAGCACTGTTTCCCCTCTCGCAAACAAATATTGTGCTCGGCCGGGGGTTTGAGGCGCTGGGAATCGCGTGATGCTGCTCGGGCTTCTTCTGGAGTCCCGTTGTGTTTACCCCCTGTGACGGGCCCCATTCAAAGCTGGCTCCCGCCCACAGACCATCCACCATGGCAGCTGGAAGGGCCATTGGCAAAGCCAACTCTCGCGGACCTGTGTGAGCCCTAGGTGTCCACACACGCGTTGTGGCTTGGGCTTCAGGGCAGATTCCGCGTGCACGCCCGCACGGGCACGGCTGGGTCTGAGTGGCCAACACAAGGCACCTTTGCAAGGGGGCCCTCCAACAAAGCCACCAGCAGCAGGAAGGCTGTTGAGGCCCACCTGTCTCAACCACGGAGAGGTGAACCGGCCTCCTGTGGGCTGCACACAGTGAACTGGCAAGCTCCAAAAAGTGCACAGTTTGCCGAGCCGTCCAGGGAACGTGCTACTTGCAATGCTGGGCCGTGCAGAGGCCTGAGGTGAGGCAGGGACGAGGAAGCGGCCACGGTGTCACATACGGGTCTTTTATTGCAGAAAAGTGGGGAGGTCTGCCGGCCTGCGTGCCACTCTGCGGGCATTACGGGAAGTTATGTGGGAGGGGGAAAAAAAGGAAAGGGAAGATAATTGAGTTGGCCTGGAGTGTCACGTGAACTGTCCCGATGGTTTCACGTGGTGAAGTCTCGGCAATGCCAGTTTGTCAAATGGGTAGTGAAGTGAGGCGTCCAAGAAGGCGTCATTCCTGGCTCGGTCGAGTAAGGTGTGCCCTGCTGTTCTGGCAACGCACAATTTGTCTGGCTCGGGCGACACGGGCCAGTGACCTGTGGCTGTCACTTGACGACTGCGTGGTTGCCAAGGGGCCGCATAGGGCAGGCAGGAACTTGCACGGGGGGTGAAGCCCTTGGCTCACTTCGTGCAGGTGGGAGGATGGGGTTGGTGGGGCATCTCTGGTCGCCCGACAAGCCAGGCCCACCTAGGGTGGCCTCCTAGCACGAGTAGCTGGGTCAGCTCTGGTCTTCCCTAATGCTCGCACTTGCCAAGTGCTAAATTTAGCAGAACTGAGGGAATGCCCTAGGGGATTGCGGCCACTGCTGGACAGCTGGCCTCTCTGGTTAGCGGAGGGGCCAGCCTCCGCTCGTCGAGCGGCGGCCACTTTTCCACTCTGCCTCAGACGGTTGAAATAAACTGGGATGAGCTGCACGGGACGACCCTTTGAAGCAGTGGCATACCTATGTTGCATGGAAGCACGTAGTGCAGTTACTTTGGCACTACACGAGAATACCAAATGTGATTTGCATACCTGCCAGGCTCACCAGGATGGCATTAGAGAGATCGCAGCAGGGGTTGGATTTAGTGGTGCGCATTTTTAGTTTAGTTGCTACGGAGCAAGTTCCCATCTGCGTTGTCCAAACTAACGACCTCCGCCAATGGTCACTTGCAAAATGTCACTTGCAATGGTCACTTGCAGTGCGTAACCAACTACGCTATTTAATCTCTTCACTGGTAACGATGTCAATTGGTGTAGGATCAGATTAAGATTCGATTAGTTTGTCACGTAGCTCCAGTGCAGTGTGGTGAGACCTTGAGAAAGATTTGGCGAAACATGGGTGCGTTTTCTGAAGATGTTTGTTTCGGTTGTACAATTGTACAAAACCATCAAAATTCGGGAAGGCTGGCAGGTATGCATTTGACGCAAATGGCATTCGGTGAGCGAAGGAGTTTGGGAGAGACATTCACATGGGGGGGCCCTATTCTCAACTGCACAAATTCTCGATGAACACGCCATGTTTTTCGCGTAAGCAAAACGTAAGCAATCAGTGACGGGATGCACGTGTAGCTATTGCAACACGCAGTGTAATTTGACACTTAGCTTATAGTGATCACAACCAAGCTATCAAAGAGTGCGCATAAAAGATATAAAACACTTGGAATGTGTAATAAAAATTAAGACGGCCGCTGAGGCTCGCCAGAGAAACGCATTTCTTCAGCTTAAAATTGGCGTCGACACCACCAGGTGATCGAGTAATGTTTATCCGAAAGGAGCGAAAGGCAGGTGTTGAGCTAAAGAACATCACACAATCTTTTTCACCGTGCCTATTCATTTCTTTCAATCGCTTTTAGTAACATATTTGAGCTCTCTGCTTCAGTGCAAGCTTTGTTGCATTATCTCCTCCCTGGCCGTCTCCGCCGCCACGCTAGGCTCTGCTGCAACGTATCACTGAGAAAGACAGCCGTGACCATCGGTTGTATGGCGCAGTAAGGACAGTAAAACGTTACACCTGATAACGGCAGAGCATACCAATGCAGCCAAGCTCACCAAACTCGAACTCAGTCAGTGTAATAATGAATATAACTGTCAGTTTTCTTTGTTTTTTTCTCAAGTTCGATCATGTGAGCCACCAACTTACTAGGAACAGTGTGGATAAATGCCATGCATTGGGTTCTTTGTGATGGAGAGGCTTGTACTGCCCTCTTAGTGCTACTGTTAGGCTACACAAATAATTGCTATTTTATCGCCACACATAAAAACAAAATACGGGGCGTTATTGTCGTGCTCCATTATCTCTGACCAGGAAACAGTTGAAACTGTCGTTTCGTAACAAAGTTTTAAACCACGTGTCGTGCGGAACAGCACCTGCTGCAATTTCACAGAGCTGTCACAGCGCCAAAGGTTGGTGAAATTTTTTGCCTATTTCACGGTGACGGCAGCCGCCATTTTCAAGCTTCTATGTAACATTACACGTCACTTTTACGCAGGCTGAAGGTGCCAATGTGTGACGTAAGCGTTCCTGCCAACTGTTTATATTACATCACGCCTACTCAGCCAATCACAGAGGGTGCGTGACATACAAGCCGTGTTGTTGTTGAATTGCAGAGTCGGGCCTACATTGTCATGTCCACTGCATTTCGTCTAGTTTTTCATGCCGGGCAAGAATTATGCGCTTTCAGTCGAGAGAAATAAGGCAAGCTTTAGAACTGGTGCCAGTGAACATCATGAAAGGTCAAAATGACAAAAGCACGCACAACCACTTTGTCAACTGGAAGCACGTGACGAAAGTGAAAGCCAATCAGACAAAGTTTCTGGTGAATTCGCAGTTCACGGTGAATTTACAGCGTCGAGAATAGGGCCCTAGCTTCTGAACAAAATACATAGCCTCAGTAACAGTGGCCCGCCACCAAACAAATAAGTTTAGTCATAAACCAAACATAACGCTGTCTAAACACTATCAGTAGATAAATCTTGTCCCCCGAATCATTTCAACATAGAGAAGAAGGCAAACAACGCATTTGCAAAGGTCCATTACGTTTCTGCTGCAGTAGCTGGCCGATTTTTCGTACCTGGAGGGAAATGAAAAATAGTCCGAATAAAAGAGCAGTCCAGAAAAACCTGTGAGTCGTTACTCCTATGGTACAAGTGCCGGTTCCTCGGGAAAGTCCGAAATATCCAGCAAGTCTGAAAAGAGGGCCGACTACTGTATATGGGGGCAGCCCTAGCTGCCATTCAAATGTGAATTTGTTGCCGACTTGTGTTGGCTTGTGATGTGTACTTGTGCCACCAAAAACAGTGACACAGCCTTTTTTCATTTAGAAAAGCTTTTGTTTTCAAGGCAATAAAGGGTTTTATAAAACAGCACGAAAGCAATTTACACGATCTTGCAAGTGCCCATTGCAAGTTTGCTAATAGTTGCTGGTATCATTATCAAGTGACCCTTGCTTTGCCATCGTGGCCAAAGCGGATGCTATTCGCTCTGTACGATATTCGAGTTGCCGTGTGACAGGGGTGTTAGGTGCATCTGGAGCAGTGCTTAGTGAGAATGCTGGCAAGCATGCCATGGAAGGGCATCTCAGAGACCAAGTCTGAGCAGGAAAAGCCTGAGCCGTGTAGAACAGACAAAGGCCAGTGGCTACCCACTGCAGTAGCTCAGTGTTGTGCTGCTGAGCACGAGGTTGTGGGTTCGATTCCTGGCCGCGGCAGCCGCTTTTCTGATGGAGGCGAAAAGCCAGAACGCCCGTGTGCACGAGATTGTGGCGCACGTTAAAGATCCCCAGGTGGTCAAAATTAACCCGGAGCCCTCCGCTACGGCGCCCTCATCGGCTACGTTGCCTCGGCGCGTTAAGCCCTACGATCAATCAATCAATCATCAAAGGCCAGTGGCTGCTCAGGGGCCCTTGGCTGACATTTCCGAAGCAGCGCGAAGGAAACTCGCTTGTCCTGTTTCCTTTGCACTGCTTCTGAGATGCAGTCGAGGGAGCTGAAGCAGTCAGGGCAGGAGGGAGTGCGGTCCCTGTTCGCAGTGCCAGTGGCGGCCGGAGGGTTTGGCCGAGCAGTGGGCCCCTTTGGACGGAGGCTACTCGGTGCTGGGACTGAGAGAGAGCTGAAGCTGGCGCTACCCTTGCATGTTTTGGGGGTGCTTCAGAGCCCGGCTTGCCGGAGTTCGCACTGCCTGCACTTTCGTCCTGTGAACGCTATCGGGGCAGAGTCGCCTTCCGGGTGGGGACGGCCTTTGCAGGGATGTCCAGCAGGCGGTGCCGCTGTTCAGTTCATCAGAGGTCTTGTTTCAGGTGCGATCATCAATGATATACAAAGCATTTGGGGGTGGACAGGCTCGACCACTCGCCTCTTAGGATGAAGTCCTGACTGCAGAACGGGATGAAGACGAGAGAGGGCGCAAGTGAGCGCAGTTTTGGAACTAAATATGTTGACCAGGCACTTCACGTGGTACCGCACGCAGTGTAATTGTAAGCACTGCACTACTAATGAAAAATTAAAAACGGGAAGGGGGGTTAAAAGGCGCTATGATCTGGAGAATTTCGGCTGTCAATCAAGGGGGTTGTCTTTTCATTGGCGTGTGCCGCTTAGATGGGAGTACAGTAAAGCCTCATTACAGGAGACACTCAAGGACCCAAGGAACGTGTCTCTTCTAACTAAGGCCTCTTGTATGCAACGTTGCTAACATGGCGAACTGTCTAAACCGCTTTCATTCAAATGTCTCTTATAACCAAGTGTCCCAAATAACAGTGTCTTTTGTAATGAGGTTTTACTGTACTCCTCTAGGGTAAGCACGATCGCCGGCTGACTCACGCATGCGTCACCTAGTCTTCTATGTGGAAGGCTTCTATTGAATCCCTGTTTAACTGCCTCCTGTCTCTTGATAAAAATAACCGCATCTGCCATCACCGGTTGGCAAGTGCCTCCGGGGCCTTCCTGGCAGCACTTTGACAGGTGTGACAGCGAGTCGCTACCCAGGGACAGCTGTCAAGTGCCTGTGTGTGAGCGAAGCGCTTTGTCAACACGTTTTTTCGATAAAATATTTAGTTCTGAAACTGCGCTCGCTTGTGCCCTCTCTTTGTCTTAGTCCCGTTCTGCAGTTAGAATTTAATGACGACTCCATTTCAACTCGCCCAGCGTTCTCTGATTAAAAGGCTCTGCTTCCTAGTAATTCTCAATGTCTGCGCCACCTCGCTGGCATTGCGTTATGTACCCGGAAGTTTTCGTACGTCGAGCACGTGAATATGCACATTCTGAACCCCCACCATGGGGCTAACACCTGAAATTCTGGTGCAACCAGCTCGAAAACAATCCCTTTGGTTTCTGTTTACGGTCTTGCATAATGAAGCATCCGCCAATTGAGCTGGCCGGGGCAACAGCACCGCCACATCGGTGGAAAAGGACAGGGGTCACGTTGACGCACCACTTTCAGCCTGAGTTTTACAGCTGAAATACCCTATTTTCCGGTCTATAAGTCGCACTTTTGAATAAGTCGCACCCTCCTCAAAATGAGTTTAAAAAAAAATGTATACAAGTCTCAGCCGGTGTATAAGATGCACCGGTGTACAAAACGCACTTTTTTTAAGGTAAACTGATAAAGGATCAGTTCGTTGTTAAGCGCGCTAAAGTACATATAGTTGCGGCGGCTGCCGCCTCTGAACGCATGCCCCGGTAAGCCGTGCTAGACACATGCATCTACCGTCCAAAGTCTAGACAGAACTAACTTCTCAAAAATGGTTTATTGGTACACACAGATGGCATGTACTTACAGACGGCGTTTAGGCAAAGCCATCGAAGCCTTCTTCCTCCGACTCGCTAACGAATAATTCATTCATTTAGAACATAGAGCTGTGTTTCTTAATTAACGCTCACATCAGGCAGCACACAGGCACCTTTTCGAGTGTGAACCATGCACCGGTAGTTGCACCAGTAGATAAGGCGCACCAACGAAAATTTCAGAAAAAAACCGCGACTTATACACCGGAAAATATGGTAGATCTCGTAACGTTGGGGGAAGCTAACCAGGCGACGACCAGAGCGTTTCATCGAACGAGTGTGTTGATGTTTCCCAAGTGCCTTAGCCAGGAGCCAGTCATGCGCACGTTACCAGTAAAAAGTAAGTGCTACAGTTACTGTTGCCTGAGCCAAAAAGTAACTCTGGTACAGTTACAGTTACAGAGTTTCCAAGAGTAACTTGCGAGAGTTACAGTTACTGAGAAAAAGTGACGTAACTTTTTCATTAATTTATGAAACCTACGAATAGATCACAAACCAAATGATAGAGTTTATGCAACAGAAACGTATGAAGGCACGCTGGTAGTCGAAACTGCATGAAGTAAAACCGTAAGGAAAGGGAACCTAAAGGGGGTACACTCAAGCCCAGCATCAAGAATGGTTGTGTACGCTTGTTTTGTTACCTCAAGTTTTTTGTTCCTTCACCCTTGATGTCATTATGGGTGGCCCCTTCATGGTGCGTCCCTCTGCGGTTGTCTTTCTTTGCAAGGGTAGGCCAGCTTTCTCCTCGGCGGAGGCCAGTCTCTTTTTTTCTTGTTTCCGAATGACTCAACATACGGGAAAGGGTTTAAGAAATCTCCCTAAAGACTGACCTGGATCTTTGGCAGGGAAGATTATCCTCTTAGCAATCTGTTCTCCTAAACTGCGAGGGGAGCCATGTTGTGGGAAGGTGAGAGGTGGAGAGGATATTTAAGAAAAGAAGGTTTGAAAAAGTGCAAAGTGTCAGCCTTTAACGAGTGTTGCTGTTGGATAATTTGCTTTATAAAAAATGGCAGCATCTCCACTCCGTGGATCGTGGTGAGGGTGCAGAGTACGGGGACTCGAAATGACATCAAAGTTGCGCCCCGAGTGACATCCGATTTGTGCCCCAATCGTCATTCAATTTGAGTTGCACCTTGATTATTCCCTAAATGAAACTGCAACTCATGGTTGAAATTGAATTTCGCTTGATGGTGGTGTGCGCACGAATGTACGCAGACAGACATTGGGAGGTCCTAAGGTACTCCGCACCGTTACAGGCGAGGGAGTAAGCCGTTTGACTCTCGGGTACTGACTCGCGGTCGTAGCCCAATGAAAAAGACGACTGACACTAACTCTGTCTGGTCTACTCAGACACAGGCTGGAATCCTGCTGGTGCCTGTGTGATTTTTTTGCGATTGTGCATGCTATGCGCACGCACGCAAATGGGCATTGTGCGGTCCTGAGGTACTCCGCACCTAAAAGGAAGTAACTGTAACGGTATGTCCTGTTACAGCTAGTTACTTAAAAGTAACTACCGTATTTTCCGGTCTATAAGTCGCACCTTTGTATAAGTCGCACCCCCCTCAAAATGACAGTTTTTCCAAAAAAAAAGTATATAAGTCGCACCGTTGTATAAGACGCACCGGTATATAAGACGCACTTGTTAATTGGGTAAACTCATAGTGAATCAGACCGTTAGAAAGTGCAGCGAAAGTACATGGTTGTGGCGGCTGGTGCCTATTTTTGCATCCCCCTGTAAGCAGGGCTAGACACGGGCATATAACATCCAAAGTCTGGACATAACTAACTACTCAAAAATGGTTTATGGATACACAGAGATGGCATATACTTACGGACGGCATTTAGGCAAAACCATCGAAGCCTTTTTCCTCAGACTCGTTAACAAATAATTCGGTATCTTCAGTGGGAGTTCCATCGGTGCATAACTGTCTTCCTCCGACTCTCTGATGTCTTCTTCGCCAACATCGTTACCACTCGCGGACCGGATTACTCCGGCCTTTATCAACCCGGCTACAACTGTTTTTGTAGAAATGGAGTCCCAAGAGTCGGAGACCCATTTGGCCACCTCTCCAAACGTCGCGCGTCTCTTTTGTGCTGTCGTAAATCAGTGCAATAAAGGTGTCATGGTGGACGGAAGTGATGCGACGGGAAGCGGCACGAAAATCAAAAACTTATCTCTAAGCTGTCATTTTAAAAATTAGCAGCACGTTTACCTCCTTCAGAGTAACTGTCTGTAATAATTCATGAGCTGCATTTTGTTTTTGCAACCCAGTTTGATGTTACTTTGAATTTATTCTGAACTGTAGTTACTGCGCATGGCCTAAAGTGGCGCGTGGTTGTCGCAGGCCATTATCATTCTTTTTGACTAGAAACAGCTGCAAATTCTTTGGTGCAATGTCCCGAAGCGACATATGGGCTATGAGCAATGCCGTACCGGTGGTCTTGGGATTGATTTACACCATAGAGCTGTGTCTCAACGTGCGCTGGCCACGCGCGGCCGCCTCGAACGAGATTTATTCCATACATAAGTCGCACTGGTGGATAAGACGCACCAACGAATATTTCAGAAAACAACTGCGACTTATACACAAGAAAATAAGGTAGTTGCTGCTCAAGACTGCCAGAACCCACAGCTAGCTGTAAGGAACACAAGCTCTGGCTGAAAGAGAGGGAGGTGAACAACCGACTGTTAGGCCCGTCGGGATGAGCCGCCCAACTGGCCTCGCGCAGGTGGCGGGTGGCGGCGGCGGGTGGCGGTGGAGGATGAACACGTCTGCAGCAGGCGGGGAGCCGGCAGCCCCGTCGCTGACCAGCCACCCGATGATGTCCGGGGACGAGCTGAGCGAGCCCCCGTCGAGCCCGGACAGCCCCTTCGACGACTCGGACCTGCTGTCCTCGTCGACGGTGGCCGATGACGTCACCTCCCAGCTGGCAGCCGCGGGCCCCATCGGGGTGGCTGCGGCGGCCGCCATCGCCACGGGCAAGAAGCGCAAGCGGCCCCACACCTTCGAGACCAACCCCTCCATCCGCAAGCGCCAGCAGACGCGCCTGCTCAGGTGAGGGCCTGCCCCGAGTGCGGTTTCTCTCTCCGCGAATAGGAGAGCATCTGTTGTCGCCTTCTATCTACTATTTTTTCTCCAATCACCCTTTTTTCTTTTTTTTCATGAGACCAGCTGCAATACTCCTCACATTTTTGTGTCCTTTTCTTTGGTTTACCGCCAGCTCCGCGGGTGAGGGTGGTAGAGGTGGCGGCTTTATCTGCGGGTCTTTCTCTCTCGCATCTCTCGCGCTCTCGTTCCGTGGCGTGGAGATGCAGATTTACATCGTAATGTTGGCACATTTTTGTCTCCTTTGTTTTATTTTATTCTCTTTTTCCTTCAGGTGTGTGAATGCCCCTCCAAGTGTCAGCGGTAGCAGTCACTGCGAAAGTTTGCCTTAATGAGGCAGTTAATCTTAAGTAGATTTGTTTTTTTTTTCATTGAGTCGATGGGAAACCAAGCAAACGTACCCACAGTGAGAATTGACTGAATCCGAGCATATCCGAGAATTGACTTAACCAAGTTCATCTGAACAAGAGTCTACTGTACTTGTTTCAACATTCCGGCAAAGGTCCTGTAATGTCGGCGACAGGCTATGTATTGCAGAGAAGAATTCTCAGAGAAAATACGGAGCAGTTTTGTATGAGCAGAATTTGCTAGCGACAAAAGATGCATTCTTTTCACCCCAGCAACATTGCCTGCTCAACAGGGTTCTCCTTTCCTGGTAGCATTAGTTGTGTGTTGGCTGAACTTACTCAGGAAGTTTGTGGAACACAGAGGCCTTTGTACTGCTGTGGAGTAGCATAACTTCGTGTCGTAGCAGGGGCACCAGACCTGAATCGAACCAAAAAATGGAACCAAATCATGCCGATATTTTTGCCGGAACGGATCCCAAACCAGAACTGAACTGCAAAGGCTGAAGGCGGGTTTTAGGTTCTTGACGAAACAGTTCAACCATCTGTTGTTGATCATACGTGGTCAGTTTCATTTGGAGTTTTTTTTGTTTGCTGTTATTGTTGTTTTCCCGTAGCGTCATCTTGCCCTCAGACCAATCGCAGCTCCATTGACAATCTGTTCAGGGTGCCAACATGAGAAAAGGGGTGCCCTCCGATTTTGAAATACAGTAAAATCTTTACTGTATAAAATACAGTAAAACTACACGAAAAAGTTGTACGCACAAAAGTTGCGGCCCGCGTACGGGGGTCGATGTCATCAGTGCACCGGCCGTTGGCACGGTCGGCTGATGACGTGGCGTGCTTGCCACTGCTGGCGGGAAAGCTGCCAAATGGTCCGCCGGGCATCCACGACTATCTCAGTGCCGACGCGATGGGGATTAACCCTTTCACTGTTGGGTGTTTCTGGCCGTGATGCACCCCCAGTGTCGGCTTGGTTTCTGGAATATAAGAGGAGCATAGTGATTCATTTGACTATGATAGCGTCTGGAACGTAACAAGTTGAAAGGAAAGAGCGTGGGTGAGAAATTGCCTTTCTTCCATGTATTCTCACTTTGCCGTGCACGCTTCCGGGACGACGACCCCGCCATTTCAACATCAGAATCTGATGCTGTGGGACTCGACACCCCTTCCTTGGATTAGAAACTCTCAGAATGCGGATCTGAGCTCGGCTCGTATTCGGATCAAAACTGGAAGAACCGTCGCTCCTGTCCGCAGTTGAAGGCCCCGCGCGGTCAGCCATCCGAAAGTAACCGCGCGTCAGCATGTGCTCAACGCACAAAAATGACGCGTTGCAAAATCATGAAGGCAGATAGGGATAAAAAAGGGATGCAACATTGATACAACAACCTCGTTTGCTGCTGATAGCGGCAAGTGAGGGCACGCTCATCAGGCAACAGACCGTGGCGACAGACCCTTTGGTGGCTGAAGTGGCCCGGTAAAAGCGTACGGATAAGATCTCAAAACTGCGCACCCTCATTGCTAGGAGTTTCACGGGTGAAAGGCAGGCCTCTACCCACTTGGCAAAACATGGCTAAAATCTCATCGGCAGTGCCAGTGTCGGGAAAAACAGGTGGTGTTCAATCAGGTGAAGTCAAAACGGGTGAGGCTAGAAGAGATACGGCGCCTTTAAGAATGTCACCGAGTCGTCGACGTGTCTGAAAACTTGTAGCGCCTTTCGTGTGTGAAGGCCGTGCTCCAGATTTGGACGGATGTGGGCCCAAGAGTGGTCCTGCCCTGTGCGCAAGGGGGCGAAGTTGTGGTGCTGTGGTGTGGTGTGCAGGAAGCTGAAGGCGACGATCGACGAGTACACGACGCGGGTGGGCCAGCAGGCGGTGGTGCTGGCGGTGACCCCGGGCAAGCCGCAGAACCACTTCAAGGTGCGTGTGAGTAGCGGCCGTCCTCTGCTGCCCCTCTTGCGCGCACGGCGGGGTCGGTGAGTGGGGGCCTTTCCCCCCGCGTGCAGGTGTTTGGGGCCCACCCGCTGGAGACGGTAGTGCGGGCGTGCCGGGGCGTGCTGGTCGGGGAGCTGGAGGCGGCCCTGGCCCAGCAGGCCCCGCCCCAGCCCCAGGACGACCCCACGCTGCACGAGCTGCCGCCCCTCGTCGTCGACGGCATCCCCACCCCTGTCGAGAAGATGACCCAGGTGAGGGGAGGGGGGACCGCTCCGGGGAGGCTTCCGGTGCACGGCCGAGGCCTGCAGTCCAGCGGTTGATGCAAGACCCATTGGGGGATCTTTAGCATTGGCTTAGCACAGCACATCGGTGACGGGAAACTAGTGCAAATTGTGCAAGTTTTTAAAGTTCATGCACATATTCACTCACGATAATAACAGATGTTACAGTCGAACCCGACCATATCAAACCCATTTACATCAAATTGTACTTTATATCAAACTATTTCTGAACATGGTACACGGTACATCGTACTGAGCGCAAATGAAAGCAGGTGCAACAAGAAAAAAAAACCCGGCCGCATCTTCCCACGGGGGGAACTCGAGTAAATGCGTCGCAGAGTGGTGGGGGTATCGCGTGAATGTTGCGTAATTGGGTATGGTTTGGGAATGCTTAATTGTTATTTCGTCTTTATTATTATTATTTATTGAATGAAGGAGAAGCGAAGGCAAGGAGTGTAAAGTTAAAGTCTCTCTTTATTGCTTGGTGTCGTCAAGCAAAGCGTCAAGTCAAGCGAAAGCCAAGCAAAGACGCCCTTGACTGAATTCCGAACGCGCGCTCCGCCGCTTATATACACACCGCCCGCGTTCGAGGGAGAGGAGTACGGGGGAGAGACGCGCATGCGCACACTTCCGTACACAGGCGCGCGAACTTTCCACGCACCCACCACGCCGTTATCACGTGTACACGCCCTGCCGCCGTTACTGTTGAGCGCGACGCAGCGAACGGGTAGCTACGACGCATGCGCGCACAGACGCACTCCCCCCGCACCACCGCAGCTGTTGTTGAGAGCGACAAAGCGCACGGGGTACACACGCTCCTCCCGCACCGCCGCACCTTTTGTTGAGAGCGAGGAGGGTACGGGGGAGAGACCTGCGCCTCGACGCGACGCGCATGCGCAGTGAGCGTGTGGACGGCGCCGACAACATCGACGAGTGACATCGCGAGCCTAAGAAATGCTCCGCATTTAAAACAACAATGATCCTTTGCCCACAACTTCTAAGTGATGGGGCCATCGCACTAGTCCGGCACTTCTTTGCAAATGTGAAAGATTGCGGTCTCAGCTTCTCCGACACTTTATGCAGGGTGGAGTAGTGTCCCAGGCAGCGATGTGGTTCAAGCAGAAGATATTGGACTATTTCGTGCGAAAGCAGGGCAGTTTGACCAATAAAGTGTTTTTATAAATGCTACGTGATTTTCACACTCAATTCCTTAGCCTGTTTATATCGAATTATCCCCTATATCGATTTGGTAGGTGTTTTTTTGCGAGTTTGATATAACCGGGATCGACTGTACTCCGACATGGCAGGGCTACTTGCTGCCTCTGTAGCTTGCAATGGTGTAGTAGTAACAGTAGAGATGCAGGTGAGGCACACATTTGATGGTTGCCCGCCTAAATTCTCCCCTATTTTGGTGATTTTTGATGGCGACGCTCGTGCCCACAGTTGTTTGATGTGTCGTCGTTGCCGTGGTTACTTCAGAAAATGAGTCACACGAGACACGACTTTTTTTTTTTTTTTAATTATTTTTATACCTAGCTTCCCAGTGTTTACTGACTGAGCACGAGTTACTGCGTATAGCGTGAGTGTGGGAGTTGAGTGCGCATGCGCGAAAGTTGCCGTGAACAGTAACTTACCGGCACAGGTCTTACCGTAGCCACATAGCTCCCTGCACCGGCAAAGTGCACCCTCGCTTCTTGATTACAGCAAATGCACTGCATTCGGCGCTTCGTACTTGGTACAGCTGATAAAAGTAATCTTAGTAGATGTTGTTCATCGCGTTATTCTTGCTAAATGATGCTGAGGAGTACGGCAAATTACGTTATTTTATTTATGATGGGCGAGCTCCTCGCTCGCCTCAAATGGTTCGAATGCGTGTATAAACTCTCAAGGCTCTCTTACTTGTTTATAAATCGTGCTGGGCAAAGTAATATAGGTTACTGTGTAATTATCACAACATATTGTCGCAAACCTTGCATGGTTTGTTTATGTATGCGTTGTGTTTTAACCGCCCAGCCTCACCCGGCTGTGTTATCTCTGTGTCAAGAGTGAAGCTCGCACTCCATTCTTTCTTTACATGCCGCGTGGGTTATCTCATCTGATGGGGAGAGTGTTTTGCCCTGTCGTTACTGGACTAGAATAATACTTTGTGATCTCCAGTATTTCCGACGTAGTCAACGGTTCGAGAAGCGATCACACCGAAAGATAAATGCTTGCCAAGCAGTTACTGCGGCATTCGATTCGCCGACACCTGCCAGCACACACCATTGCGTTCACTGCTGTTTCGCGGCCTGTGTATTCTGTGAGTTGTTAGGGGAGCGCAAGTTCGCTCCAACAAACTTGCTTTTCTTTCAAGATAGCTGCATCGTCTTTCGCTACGTGACAATATTTTACTCATTCTATGCAGAAATATTTAGCGGAGGCGTGAATTCTTCTTAATGCTTTGAGTGGTGCCATTTGTTCCCCCGCATGGTGGCATGGACTTCGTATTTTCTTGTTCTAGAGCTGTACGTGAGACATCTACGACTATTTTAAAAGAAAATTGTATTGTGAGAGTGTAAACTAAACCCTCCAATATTCAAGCTATTTCCCGCATAAGTGAACAGTTCTGGCCAACTTTTTGTGTCATTTGCTTTCAGACCAACTTGCTAGATGTTGGTACTTGCATTACGGCGGCCGGTAAGCCGGAATACGGAAACCGCAAACCGGAGTGCTAAAGCAGGCCCTTCATCACCAGCGGCAAACAAAAACTCTTGTTTCCAATAACATGGTAGACGGTAAAGCAACCAGAGGACACTAGGCAACACGGTTCGGTGGGAAGACTGAGCGCATGCTATCACATTTTTTTAGAATTGTGACTTGATGGGAAGCAATGAAATTAAACTCCTTGGCAGGAGTTGTTGTTGCCAGTACCGCGGGCTGCGCATGCTCTTTCCCTCATCACCGAAACCATGTGGAGGCTAAGCTCGAAGCAGTGAATCACAGAAGGAGGTGCAGAGAATCATTTCGGGTGCAGCAGCCAAGAAAACAGAAATGACACCGATGTGCCAGGAACATAGTGCTTGCGCCGCACGCGTCGCTGCTGCTGTGCTCGCTGTATCCTTCCACCCTGAACAGGTGAGCGTCAAGCCGGGTGTGTACAGTAAAGCCCGCTTATATCGAACAACGCGAGGATTGTAAAATAGTTCGATATAGTGAAAATTCGATATATAAAGTGAAGCACAAAAAAAACTTACATGAGAGCAATCCTGCTGACGGAGTCACGAGCTAACGCTGAGCTCTTACCACCCTGCAGTTCACTATTGATATGACACTTTCTTGGAAAGAAAACAATCATGTATTGGGCGGGAGAACTGCGTGAGTGCAGCCTGCTTCTTGGAGCGCAACGCATTGTGGGTGACTGCTTGCTCCGCGGTACCTAAACAGTCGACAAGCACAAGACTGCTGCCCTCAATGGCAGTGCAGTATCGCCGTAGCAGGGCCACGGCAGTGACGGCTTTGCTCGTGCTTGGAAGCGGTACGGAGTTCTCGGCGTCTTCGACAGAGCGGAGACAAGCATGGATACAAGTGAACAATTGTGAACCCAGCGAAACGAGCAAGTGCGGGCAACGAGTGGCGCGGACTTGAAGATTGGTGACACCGCAGCCCGCAGCGCCCAAAGTGGCGCTTTCGGCGCCAACGGCATACATGTGTGGAGCTGGTCCACTCTGCCACGGCAGGTTTGGAAGCGTTCGAGCTTCCCTGCGCCACCACTGCGTGCTGATGTATTGTGGGAAAGCCTGCCGCATGCCTATGGAGACCGAAAAATCTGGCGCGGGAGTGTTCGATGCAGTCGAACCCCACAATAACGAAACCGCCGGGGAAAGCAAAAAAATTCGCCTTTGCGGGAACTTCGTTGCTGCGAGAATGAAACATAAACGACAGGAAAATCAGCCACATGCCAAAATTTACTTCCGAAAGTCTGTTATAATTAGTCGAGTGTTCGACGAAACTACGTCTGGTCAGGGGTCATATTTGCGAATATAAAATCGTGGTCACTTTTTTCCTTTTGACTTGGTAAAAATTTTTTCCTTTTAACTTGGTCAGTGACCACGATTTTATATTCGGTTATAATTACTTTGCGAGCCTTACCTTCCAGCAACTTCAAGGCCCAGTTCTCACGCTACAATAAGTGCTTCATTGCTAGTCGTTCTGTGCGCCTAAGAATGGCCGGATCGTGTTAAAGCATCCAAAACAACCCGCAGGTTCGCCTTCTCTGCACATTTTTCCCTTGGCCCTCAGCACCGCGCATGTCCGAGGTTGCAAGCAAAGCCCAGCTTCTTCTGTTGACGAACTTTTCCAGAGAGTGCACCTCGTTACAATGCTGTTCACAGAACTAAGCCAGCACTGCTTTGTTGACGTCCAGAAAGGCCACAGCCGTCAATGTTTTGTTTTGCGCACGTGCGCCACTAAAAAGTGGCAGCCTTGCTTTTCAAAATGGTAGAGCTAAGTTCCGGCAGTTCTAAACTCGTCGTCGCTATCCTACCTTCCTCCACTTGGGCCACTGACTTGGGCCTTCGCTTGTAGCGATAAAAACTTCCGCTTTTGGGCTGGCGGAAGCATCTTACTGAGAGCAAACACGGCGATGACCGCACACACAACAAACACGCGCGTGCTTCTCAGCGGTAGCGAGCTAGCGTAGCCCAAGCCAAAGCCGCGTGGCCGCGCCATGAGTCACCATGTATCGCCCCCTGGTGGTGTTGCTGCGAGGTTGCCTCCACGACCGCCTGCTGCACAGCCTCTAGTAAACAAACATGGCGGCGGCCATGCAAGCGTGCTTTGGCAAAAGTTTACGCACTTTGAGTCCGAAAAAAAGGAATTTGAGAACTTTTTGGTTTATTTTTAGCCTCAAATGGGTAGGTAAAATGCCGGCCAGGCTTGCAGCGAATTTCGTTAACGCGGGATTGCTTTCCAAAAACATTTCGTTGCCGTGAGATATAAAATACATGGGCGTCTATGGACATTCGCCGGAGATCCGAAAATATTTCGTTGCCACGGGAATTTCGTACTCGTGAGATTTTGTTATCGCGGGGTTTGACTGTATATCCATGTGAGCAAAATCGCGTTCGATATAAAAAGTTTAAAATGCATCTAATTTTTATCAGAATTATACAAGGGTTTGGTATAGGCAATAATTTGATATATTCACGTTCGATATAAGCGGGCTTTACTGTAATTGCTTTACACGCCGGTATAACACAAATATCTGGCACTGCATAAACGTAGGTACGCAGGTAAGACGTTTTTTGTAGCTTTTTGGCGTTTTGAAGCTCGTAAAAAAATTGCTTTAATCAAGGGTGGACTACTACGTCTCAGGTGAGTGGAATAAACAGCCGTTATGGTACAACAACCCTTTTAGGCACACACTGCAAATCGCCTGTTCTCTTTTGACCCTCGCATGAGGGCAGTTGTTTGTGGGCAAAGTTAGCGGGGAAGAGGAGGACCTGTGGAGTCTCGAGCGGGGGTCCTTCTCCCGTGACCGTGCAGGCCCAGCTGCGCGCCTTCATCCCGCTGATGCTCAAGTACTCGACCGGGCGAGGCAAGCCCGGCTGGGGCAAGGAGTCGACACGACCCCTCTGGTGGCCCAGCGACTTGCCCTGGGCCAACGTCCGCAGCGACGCCCGCTCCGAGGAGGACAAACAGAAGGTCCGTGCGCTGCTCTCTCTCCCCTCCTCTCTCTTCCTCTTCGCTCTCGTTTATCTCTAGTTTTGCGCACACTGCTTTGACCAGGCTCACCTGGCGTCACGTCCGGGTGTCATGTGACACGCACCGTTTTACAACTTTTGCGTTTTGAATTTGTAGTCGAGGAGGAGTGGGTACGCCAGTCCCCTGCCGATTCCCCTTCATGTGGGTGTGGAGAAGGGAACCATTGCTGTTAAATTCCCGCTGGCCCCAGCGCTCACCAGGACAGTTGTTGGCAGTATGGAGCTTTCTGAAGAGCCATCAGCGGCAGCCCTGTCTGTGGGGCCAGCCAGGATGAGTGAAAGGCAAATGATTATACCCCTGCCACAAAATTACCCTTGTCACGAAACTAATTACCGCTGTAATTAGTTTTGTGGCCAAGAAGGCTCACTTGCACGGGAAGTGTGCTGCGCCTGGCCAGGGTTTCCGTGAGCAGAGCCTCTGCTCCCGAGTGATCCTGGCCACGCCCGAGGGGGCTGGAGAATTGTGCTCTCGGGGTGGGCAGAAAATGATGCGTGCCACTTGGACTGCTGCTGCCAGGCATGCCATGAGCACTTCGGCAGCCATTGTCATTGTTTGGCTCATGCTCATGTGGGTCTGGACAATGAGGGGCAGGTGTCTAGGAGCGAGCTCTGGGAGTTGTTTACTACCGTTTGCCGGAAGGAATGGGCCAGGCTGTTGCTACAGACATCTCAGTGGAGGTGTCGTTGAGGAGATGCAGAGATTGTTTCGCTCTGCTGGCCCAGAAATGACGGAGGAAAAGGAGCTGCACTTTTTGGTGCAAGTGCTCTTCGCTTGCGGCATTCGCAACTCCATCCCCCCAGTGTCAGTGGCCGATTCTGCATCTGAGGCGGCGGCATGGAGAACGTGCTTGAAATGCGTATGAGGCACTACGACCGCCCTGAAAATGCCCCTATAACTGAGGGGGCCACCGGCTGGCTCTGACACACCACAGTAGTCTGGCAAGAGCTGCAGAATCTCTTAAATCCGAGAAGATGTGCAACCGGCACTGGGGATTCTCAGAAGCACAGCACAAGCTATGGCTTGCTTCGCTGCTCTTGGTTGCCCAGCTGACCACCTGCAATGCAGGATACTCCACCCCCGGGGTTAACGATGGTCAACGCCTGAACCTCTTTCCAGAACATTTCTCTAGCCATCAAAAATGTCGCGGTTGCACTCTTAGTTTCCTTTTGAACCCGGAGCTCATGTTCACAGTGGTGGAGGCATTAAAAGAGCACGGGTTTTATTCCTGGCTGCAGAGGCAGTACTTCTAATGTGGGCGGGCATGCCCTTCTAACAGCGTCGAGGAATTATGGTGGCCACGTGTTTGAACTTACGCGCAGGCTTTTTTTTTTTTTTCTCGCAAATAGAGGAATGCGCGTTGAGGCAGACTTTTTATTTAAGCGGTGGTAATGTTAACAATGCTTTCACCAGTCGTCTGGATGTAGAAAACATTGGCCGTATATCTGCTCACGTTGCTGCATTGTCATAGAGAGACAGATAGCGTACGACACTATAGTCTCTCTATATACTATACGCTATACGACACCAACTGTGTCAGAACAATCAAAGAAGGAGTAGCTCAAAACTACCGATTCCCAAACTGCAACATCTCGCACCCTGCAACATTGCGAGGGCAGACCAAGTCCTCCTTACCAATGCATGGACTGGCTACGCAGTTACTGACGTGAACGCACCCCAGGCAGCACAGCAGCGTGCAAATTCCACCCGAAAAAGCTCCTTGGCCATCAATGTCACAGGGAACGGCCGAGCATTGGCCATCTACTCTTGTCTTGCCTGGAACTGGCGGATATCCGAGACAAACACCAACCTTCGCGAGTACGAAGCCTCAACAAATGGATCTACTCAAAGAACCAATTGGAAGACACGGTGCCCACGGTGCAATAAGCCTTGCCTCGTGAGAAGCGAAGCGGCACATGTCGTTGGAAGGATCTAAAGGTGCAAATGTGGACTGTCTGTCCTTCCTTTCACCACCCTTTCCCTCTTCGGCCATAGCGCCATCCTTATGCGATAAATTTATTCATCTCTCTCCCTCTTTCTCTCTTCCATGATAAACACAGTTGAGGTTTGCTGAATTCAATTTTCCCGCATTCACACTGCTGCCACGCCATCGGTTCGGACCTTGTGTTGCTGTTTCGCTTGGCGCTCGAGCCAGAAGCTTCAGAATGGAGCGCGAACCCTTTTTGCATTTTGTGGTTAAAATAATGTTTTCAACGCAAAAAGTACACCCGCGGCAATTTTAAATTTAAGAATAGGGCTAGTGTCAGTTGTATGTCAATGTTTTACTTTAAGTGTGCGTTATGTTTTTTATTGCTGAACAATGCTGCAAGTACGAATGATGCGACCATATCTAGCAGTTTGGAAATGTTGTGCTTATATATAAGCATCTTGTTGAAGAATTTGTTAATCTTGTTAATAGACAGAATTTGTTAATAGACAGAAAAGCAGACAGACCAAAATGCTAGCGTTTAATAAGAAGCCCTAGAATGACTGCAGTCTTTTAAAATTGAAATGAACACATTTCAACAATGAGCTGGAAACGATCTCTGGCAAACGTCCTTGCTGCTGTTGAGCACCCATTAATGAGTTCAAGCTAGTAAAATGTGAAATACATTAAAATGACTATACTGACACCAATTTCGACCCTCGTGTACCTTGGTGCACTTGCAACCCTTCCACCTGTGTACACGTACAGGCTACGCTCCACAGCGAGGGGCTTTGTGAGAGACTGACCGCGCTGGCAGGCTATAAGATGCTGTCACCCCTGAGGAAGGAGCTGAATCAGCTCCGACATGTCGAGCTTTCCATTCTCTGCACGATTGGTGGGAGTTCGTCATTACACTTCTCGTTTGTAACTTCCCAACCACAGTCTGTCGAAAGGTTACCTTCGAGAGTTCTACAACATGTTGGCAAACTTATCTACGAGGTCATTATTGACCATCTCTGCCTGTCCGATTCAGCCCAGGCGAACCATGTTAGACATTTTATTGCTTTGCTAGCTTTTTTGTTCTCTTCTGTCTTCTTTTGCGCGTGTGGTTGGTGGGCTAATGTTACAAACCATGCCTTGGGATTTGTACTGCCGATGTTTTGTTGACGGTGTGTCAAACGGAGCGCCCGCTCTCTTCTTCTGCCGTGCCCGGGCAGTGCGGTTTGATGGGCAGTGCTCTCGACCTAATTGGGTGGTTCTGGAAAGGAGGGCGTTCCGAGACGAGTGCATGACCGTCTCTTTGTCCGCTTTCGCGACAGTGCTTGTGCCGTCCGCGCTGCTGCACGGCCGTCGCTGAGAGTGTCCCAGGGGGGCTGGGGGGGCTCTGAGCAGGTGTCGTGGACGCACGCCCTGCGCCAGATCGTGGTCAACTGCTACCGCTTCCACGGCCGGGAGGACCTGCTGCCGGCCTTCCAGGACGACGAGTCCGCCCCGGCGGCCGCCAAGAGCCCCAGCCCCTCCGGCACGGCGGCCGAGCTGACGCCGCCCGCCGAGGGCCTCACCGGGGTGCGCATGGACAAGGTGGGGGGCAGCCCCTCTCCCCGCCCGGTGTCACTGACCACCCCTCCCCGTTCTCCGCAGGCGCTGTACACTAGCCCCATAGCGCACTACACGCCCACCATGGTGCAGACCATCAACAACCCGGACGGCACGGTGTCCATCATCCACGTGGACCCCGGCAGCGCCCTGCTCACGCTGCCCGACGGCACGCAGGCGCAAGTGCGCACCGTCAGCGCCGTGAGTACTGCGGCCAACAGGCGACTGCGCCTGCCGCAAATGTGCCATTCCACGGCCCAGCGTGCCAGAAATTCCCATTTTTCTCTCGCCAAAATTCTCTACAAGTGAAGTGGCTAAGAGGAAGCCGTTTTCCGACGGGAACTTTTGTACGTTACCTCTTATGGGCATCTAACGGGGAACTGGATACCTTTATTGATGTGCAGTTTGACCGTGCAGCAAAAGTTATGCCCATCTGACCAGTGCGTGTTGGCCTCGTGGGAAAACAGAACTGGTTCTGTGAAAACCAGAGACGTACCATATTTATTCGAATATAATACCCCTGTCTTTCAGTCCGGAGTGAGGTGAAGTGGGACGAACTATTCGAGCGCACTCGAAAGAGTCACCGCTGCTACACAGCATGTTTCGATCCCTATTGAGAGGTGGCACTCGCATACGCCACAGATGGTGCCAGAAGGGGTATTTTTCAGCGACCTCTGCTAGTCCTAGCCGGTATCAGCCCATTTCGTAGCCAAGCCAAGGGCATCCATTGTAGCATGGCGTGCAACGCTTTGTGTCGCGGTCTGTGAGCCCTTCTTTGCGACGACTGCTTGCCTTCCATCCTGTATTTTTCTTCATAATTGTCTCCATAGCGACAGTACTGCAAGACAAACTAACAAAAACTACTGTAATCGAAACAGCCGCAGGCAGCTGTGGCGACGCCATTTTTGTCTTCATGTTGGATTGACGCATGGTGTTGAGAGTGCACAAGTGCAATTTTGTAGAAGTTATTTGGTACAATTTGTGATGTTATTTGAAGTGTTCACCTTCTATGGCATTACTCAGTGGGGACGACTGTGTCACCACTCGCTTCCAATCGCGCTTGAAAACCTCAATCATGTTTGGGAAACCGCTATTGAGTTCGACTGAGATCAGGCTTGATCACGATTGAGAGTACCCGTGTGACAGGCAAGGTCTCTCTCCTTAAGCTTTGGCCTCAAAGTGTATCGCCGTGTTATATTTGGCGTAAACAGCTTCAATGCTCACTTTGGTGTGAGGAAAGGCACACGCTCATTTTGCTTAAAAATGCCATTGTTTTTTAATATTTAACTTTGGAATGCTAGGACATGTTCGCCCTGGAACTAAATAGCCCATCGGCAGCTCAACCCGCAAAACAGCCGTTGCGGGTTGCGAGGTCACTATTGGCGCATCATGGACATCAGAAAAAAAATCCAAAAGCATCAACAGTCAAATCCACAAGCCGGGTTGAAAGTCGCAGTGGGCTGATGCCAGTCGCCATCCCATGATGCACTCGTCACTTGTGTTTACCTGCCAGCGCGCATGCAGGCTTTGCGTGGCATTTGACTCCGCTGGATTGCCTGCGAGGACCTTTTGCATGTTGGCGGGTCCTTGTGGCAAGACGTCGCCACTGCGCAATGCTGGGAAACTGGGGAGCATGCCGGAAATGCGGTGTCCCTGAAAGCAGTGTGGGCGGTCATTAAAATGGGGAAAATGAGAAAAAAGAAGCGAGCCCAGGCAGCCCTCCGAGGCCCGTGTAGTTGGCAGGGTGAGTGGGACGGGGAGGAGAGCGGTGCTTCTCCCATAAGCATTGCAAGGCAGCCCTTCTTGTCTTGGGTGTGACATGTAAAGCTTTTCCGGGGACCACGGAATGCCTGGGGGAATCCCTCAAAGAAACGAGGAGCCAAGGTGACACTGGAGGGTTGGCATCTCTGGCTCATAGTTGCTAGGCCAGCTCAGGTGTATGCATACTGCTAAGCTTTCCTAAGCCATCGTGGCAGACTCACTTGCCTTGGAAAGCTGTCTCGCAAACTGGTTGGGTGGCAGTGCTGAGGACAGTGAACTTTTGGAGCGTGACAGCAGCAAGGAAAGCACCCATGCATCGTAAGTACAGTTGTGTGAATATTCGGAACTTCGAATTATTTGGTATTCGATTTGATTCAAGCAGCACCTTTATAATTCAAAATATTCGACCCGACCCCCCCCCCCCCCTTTCCCCCTCCCATCCAAATATTTAAAAAGTACTAAGAACATGTCGCACCACAAAGTCGCAAAGCATATGACCCACGAACAGTTGGTGGTTGCTTTCGCAAACCCCGCAACTACGAAATCCTACGATTACGAAATTCCCGTGGCAACAAAATATTTTTGGATCCCCGTCACGCTGTCTATAGAAGCCCGTGTAGTATTTTGTATCTCTCAGCAATGAAATGTTCTTGGACAGCAATCCCGCATTAACAAAATTAGCGGCAACTCTGGTCGAACAGTCGAATCCAACTACTGACCACTTATAACATAGTCACAGGAGTCGTGAAGATCCGCGCTACAAGCGGTACCACGTTATAACCAAAACGTGGAGTTTTAGATGCGACTGCATCTCATTCACTCGTCTTGTCCCTCCATATGGCGTTGTCCGTCCACACCCCTCCCCCTACACTATAAAAAAATAATAATTGTAGTGGCGCCCGGTTTTGATCCAACGACCCTGTGGGCGGAACGCAAGGTACATGGTGCTCTTCCCACTGCGCCACAAAACCGAGACAGAATCAAATGCTACGACCGCGCCTTATATCCTTGACTCATTCAAACTACGTCAAGAAGCTACTGATACAACGCATGATGGGGCAATGATTAACACTTGCAATAAAAGAAAAGAAGCTCCCACTTACAGCAACAATAATGGAGTAAAGGTCGTTGCGACAGCGAAGCCCCAAGCATGCCACTTAGAGAGAGATAGACCAAGATTGGCCAATAAAACATAATAATAATCATAAAACATAATAATCATACGCGTTCCCGACACGTTTCACGCGATTTCAGAATCAATCCAACGGAAACACCAAGTGAATCCCACGATGCGTCGCATCTACACAGGTTTCCCCTTGCGGGGGAGGTGGGCGCAATTTTTCAACCTCCTTGACATGCCAAACGGGCCACCTACCTTTTAAAACACAATTTATTGCACACTGCCCCCCCCCTCCCTGGCAATGTCTCCCTAATCTAGTGGCTGACTCTTGGCCGTGGTATTTGCTGGCGGAAATTTCAGGCCGACTGTGGTCAGCTTCGGTTGGACGTTGTGGGCCGGGCAGTTATCGAGGATAAGCATGACTCGTCGCTTTTAGGCCACCATGTCCTCATCAAATTTGCCCAACCAACTCGCAAACAACTCATGGGTCATCCAAGCTTTCTTGTTTGCTTGGTAAGTCACTGGCAAGTATTTGCGTTTCTTAAAGGAGCCATGAAGAGAGAACAAAAGTTTGGTTCATTCAAAAGATTGCCTCGTTAGAATCATACTGACACCACTTTTAACGTAAACTTCGCTCAAATCAGCTACATAATTAGGGAAAAAGGGAAGGGCCATGCGACCCACTAGCTCGGTTCCCGCAACAGAACCTATGATGTCGTACCAGCCAGCTCTGCGATTGGCGGAGGCCGGCAAAAGCAAACGCATATTGGGCAGCTCTCATAAGCTTGCCGAATGAGCTATTTGTGCTGAAATTTAGGGCACATTCTTTTTAAAGCCCTAAGAATGGTGGGACAAACAGTGTAAGTTATGAAAGCACACGTAAACATAGAAGTACCGATGCGTACTGCTGTTGGTACTGCGCGCACTATGCTTGGCTTAGCGGTTTGGCTTTTGGGTAGTTCTAGATGACACTGGCCGATTGACGCAAGCAACCCTGTCTTGCGTGACCATATTTGTCGAGCGAGCACTATGTTTCACGAAACGATTATTTTCTCCCTGAGCAAAAACACGCCAGGTTCAAATACAGTCAAAAACAAACCAGAGGCAGAAAACTGCTTGCCACGGTATGGTGGCCCCATCTACGTTCACTAATGGTAAACAAGGCTTTCCAATAGGCTGCAGAGCGGTCGGTTCCTGTGACGTCATTGCAGACCACGAAAAGATGATTTAGCAGGAAAACCAAAATTTTAACGTAAATTGATTAATTTCTCGGTCAATAAAACATCGTTTGTGCCTGGGCAAGTGCTGGGGACACTATAATCATGAAATCTTTTGAATAAAACAAACTTGTATTTTGCCTTCATGGCTCCTTCAAAGCAACGTGGCCTTGCTGATCTTCCGATGATAGAAAGCCGACACTTGTCCGAGCTATCCGATTCAGCGCAGAACCACACTGCGATGCACTCCTTGGACGTCTTGAGGCCAGAGCAGGGTTCGCTTCTCGTAGCAAAAGTGCGGTTTGGCAACAGGTTGTAAAAAATTCCAGCTTCGTTGGCATTATGCGTATGTTGACGGCATGGTCTCCAAGTTTAAGCGAAGGCAGGCTTCAATGGACGCATTGTCCACTTCTCCGCTTTCGCCGGAGATTGCTTTGCTGCTGATGCCATGGCGGCCTTCGAAGCGTTGGATCCACCTGTTGAGCAGATTGAAGTCGTCACTGCCTAGAAGGTTCCCGAGGGACTTGGCTCACGAGGAAAGGAGGCTTTGGTCCGGGCAGTTGGGGAGCGAAACACCTCGCGCTAAGATCGGGCAGCGCCAACACCCTCTCAGAGGGGTAAAGAGAGGGCATTGGCGCCACCGGGGCCAGATTTCCAGCTGGGACTACACATTCCAGCTGCAAGCGCCTCTGGAAAGTACCATTTCCAGCTTAAATAGTGTGACCATTTTTCACATGGGTCACTACTTGTCATTTGGACAGCTTCGTACATAACTGGAAGAATTTAAAAGTGCTGCGATAGACTAGGGACCGAAACGTGAAAGACGCTCTTTTTTTTTTTTCGGCACCTCGTCCCTGTGCAGTGCTTAAAATCCCTGTAAGGTGTGTATCCAGCACGAGAAAACGCATCACATGCTGTTACTGTCGTACTTTTTGTTGTTACGTGAAAGCAATGTGTCAAAATCCCGATGCTACTACGGACTGCAGATGAATGGACGGGCTCCAACGTTTTTGCCGCTGATCCTCCCAAGAGTGCTTTAATTATGCTCTTGCTACCTGAGGGCGCCATCATCTGTGTGCCTCGCGAATAGTGCTCACTGCATGTCCCTTGCCACAGGTACGGTTGCTCTGTGTTTGTACTGTGCATTCGCTTTTGCACATTGGCATTCCTTCGCGCCTCACTTGGGTATATTTTGCCGCATGTGGTATGAATCGCCAGTGCTGGTGGTCAGCGCCAAGTGCTGTCTCTTCTTGTGCCATTTTGAACTCTGCATAATGGTGAAAGGACATGTTTGGTGCTTTCACAGTCGCTGCAGTGTGGGCAGTGCCCTCGTAGTGTTCTTCTTTTCCTCCAGCGCGATTGAAAGGGTCGGCCCGTGTCGGGGCCTCGATTGTTGGGGTGGGCAGCCGCTGGAGTCCCTTATTTGGAGCGAGGTGTGGGCACTGGTGACCGCCCCCGCTGTGCCGTGTGCAGATGACGACGGCGGACGGGGAGGGTGGCCAGGCCGTGACGCCCATCAGTGCGGTGAACATGGAGCTGAACAGCGAGGCGGCCGCCCAGGCCGTAGCCACCCTGGCCGAGGCCACCATCAACCACGACGGCCAGATCATCCTCACGGGCGAGGACGGCACCCAGAGCGGTACGGCCGTGGGGACGGGGGCGACGCACCTTGCCTCGGTGGCCCCTCTGGACAGGGTCGCGCCACTCGCTAGTGTGTCGAGCTTCCAGAGGAGCTCGTGTGGTCAAATTGCTGCTGCCAGTGTGAGGGGTTGGAGGGAGGCTTTGTGGGCGATCCAGCACTGGCTGAGCCCCCAGCTGGCCTCCCAAACTGTTGCAGGGCAGTCCTTGCTCTCCAGCATGCTCTGTCGCTTCAATGGGGGAGCCCATCGGAGACGACTAAGTCCTGATTGGCTGTCACCCGGCAGCATACTTCCAAACGCTTCGCTGCACAGAGCACCCATGTGACATGTCTGTTCGCATGATGCAGAATGGTAATTAAACGTCGTCATTGGCTGCACCCCAAACCAAAAGCCACGTAAAACACACCAAATCACCATTATTAACAAAAACAAGCCCTAACTTCGTGTTTACAAAAAAATTAAATTTAGAAAAAAAGGTGAGCAATGAAAAAAAAAAACTAAGAGGTAGACCTGCTGAGGCTGGAACCGAAGTCGTCAGCGCCAGTGTTCAGTACTCTACATCGGGGCCACAGAGCCCGAACAGTAGGCTCCTTTTAGCAGGCGCTCAAAAGAATAGCACGCGCAGTGACATCAGACATGTCACGTGGGTGCTCTGCGCAGCGAAGCGTTTGGAAACACGCCACCCGGCGCCACACCTCCATCTGACAACTGCCCGACGGAGGTGTGGCGATGTCACGCTGGAATCTGTTGCTGGCACTCTTGTGGAGGTGATCAAAGGCAGCCAGTGGCGAAGGTAGTCACTTGATCGGGGCCAGTTTGTTCAAGAGCTTGACTATTAAAGGAATTGTTTTAAAAGCCATGTGCCCCCTTAACGTTCCTCTGCTGCCCTGCAAGGCTGCTACGCGCTAGTTGCAAGCCTCATTCTTGTGGCTACAGACTGGAACCCTGCTCAACCCCCGTTTTTTCCCGCGCTTTTGCAGCAGAGCAAGCCACATTCCCTGGCTTCCAATGGCACCTGAGCCGGCCTCGAGCACTGACCACGGTTCTGCCGGCTGCACTCAGCTGCCAGAGCTCGGGCCGAAGGCCAACTTCCCTCCTGAACAGGGCAGCACCAGATCTGCGTACTACCGCAGCGGTTGCCAACAAGCTCCCGCCAGTAATTCGGGGCTTGGACGGCACAACAGACACGGAGCCAAAACTAGAGCTTGTCATGGTCGGAGATGATGATGAAACATGAGAGCTTGTTTTTATCATTTATTTTTTTATAGCAGCTAATGGCAGAAAAGTGTGACATAAATGTGTTCAACAACTGTGCACGCCTTTGCTCTTTTTCTTGTCTGAGTGCAGCATCCACGCAATTCAGTCACATTATTCACGGCCCCTCGTGGCACACCCATACGTACTATGCAACTTAGGGGTATACAGCCCAAATTTAAACGTCTTACCGTTTTGAAATTTACGCACGTCATTGAAACCAAGCAAAGCATTCTTAGCCTGATGGGTTGTGGCACCAGCTATGTTTCTGCGAATGCTTTGGCTTAGTGAATAGCTATGCTTGGTTGCTCCTGTTTCTTTTGGCTGACCGGCAGGAACCCTGGTCGGTCTTCCGAAGGCGAGGAACTGTGCCTCACCACGCTTGTTGCCGCAACATTGCGATTTGGGCTGTTTTGTCTGCTGTTCTAATGGTTTCAGCCCTTTGCCAGAAACAGTGCTGAAGATGCTTCCCTCGACACCGTCCGGCAAGGTGCCATAGGCGGCCCATGCAACAGCTCGTCCTCCAAGCACAAGGATGCCGATGGCCGAGGGCTGATTGTCGAGATACTGCACAAGTGTTTCACCGCTGTCACGTAAAATGTGGCCGCTGTATTTAGGGTAGAAGTGTGAAAACATTGGTTGGTTATTTTTTGAGACAAGTTTGTTCGGCATACATGGTCAGAGGCTCCCTGTGCCTATTATTGTCGTGGATTCGAGAGGAATAGACCAAGAGATGTTGAGTATGAATTTAGATTTTCACTCGCTCTTTCACTTGTCACAATAAGAAATGATTTGTTGAAAATGATTATGAGCATGTAGGAAATCGGTGCAATGTGGTACAGCCACCAGAGGTGCTCAGGACCTTTCACTACAGCACATTTGCGGCATAGACACAAAAATCAATTTAAAAACTTCCCAACGAGACATTGAAACTTGTGTTCATAGAGTATTTCTTGTCGGTTGGTGTAAAGTTAATTAACGGGCCTGTTTAGTTTGACCTGGTTAATGGCAAAATTACCGAGTTATGAACCGGCGCTCCCAGAACTGCGTATCCAATTTGTGAAAGGTGTTTCGTTCGGACTCGCCATCCGACGCGTTTGTGCCGGCCAAACCATTGGACGCGCCACTCCGCAACAGCCGCTTCCGACAAGGCGCAGCGGATGACGCGTGCCTGAAGTGGACGCCTCGGTGTCATTTGGCAGGCTGACGAGCGCAGACAAATCGGCTACTTGTTCCGGCGACAGGCCGGGCGCCGTGGCAGTCTGAACTGCTTGCTCCATCACGACGTTTCACGAGAACCGACGGGCGTTACCGAAAAGCGCATGGTTTCGCGCGTTGATCTGATACGCCTTACTTCCTTTTATGAAAGGATTAAGAATTGCAGAGCTTTAAGGAAAGTGTCATGCGGTTGTAGAGACATTTCTGGCGATACTGACCAAGCGTGCCTGTCCAGCACTCGTAGCGTGACAACAGGGCGCCGCCATTTGCTGCCATAGCAACGGTTCGCAAGCACAGGATCGGCTCTAGCAGAATTTTAAGCGACATGTATTTATATAAGAGCTTTATTTAAACATACATCTTTGATTTGCACACTAGCATAATAAATAATTGCAATAAAATAAATCTCTAAATTATGTGGTGCCTGCAGCATGCCTGTAGGACAAAAATGTGATGTAGACGTCATCATCAGTGGGAGTTTCGGTCACGTGAACTTTGCGGGGTTGCAAAATGGCGTCGCCTTGAGGATGTGTTGCTTAGTCAGCTGACACGGACTTGATAATTTGGCCTACTAACGCGAAAGAAACGAGAAAAGCTCCGCAAAATTCTTGGGTGCCAGCTGGCCGAACCCAGCGGCGCACCGGCGTGATGTCGACATAGCGGCTGTCGCTGCCCTCGTCGCTGGCCGACAGGAGCGGAAGATGGACAGCAAGGACTACGACCAGACGAGAAACATGACGTTGATGTTCTTCCTGGACCGGCTGATGGACAAGGGCCAGCCGCGGACCCTGCACGACCTGTCGTGCCAGTTCGGCACCAAGGGCTTCACCAAGGAGATGCGCCAGATCGCCGGGGGCAGCCAGTCGGGGCTGCGCAAGTTCCTGCAGCAGTACCCCTTCCTGTTCACCATCGACGGGGACCAGGTGTCGGTGGCCAGCTTCGAGGGGGGCGACAGCGCGGCCGGGGGCAGCGCGCCGCAGCGCGACTACGTCCAGGAGGCCATCGACTACTTCCGCACGAAGCTCGAGCAGTACGGGAACGCCGAGGTGCCCATCAAGTCCCTGCTCGGCCACCGGTCGCAGGCGACGCCCGAGATCAGGCACGTCTCCGGACAGCACGGCAGGTTAGTCCCTCCGCTGTCGCCTTGCTGCTGGGTAGAGAGGAGCTCGATTAACACACGTCGCCCTTACGCGCCCGAGAAACTCCGTGTGCCCTTGACCTGAATGACTTGTGGCTGTGCCGATCCAAATCGGCGATCGGTTTCGGTTTAGGGATCGGACTTTGTTATTTTCGGACTCTGCTTGTGCGTGCGCTGTGTCGACCGCGATCTAGGAGGTACCATTCCACCCCAGCCTCTCAAAAGTACTGCATGTGAGTGTGGTAAAATGACGGCTTCGCTTCCCACGGTGCAGGTCATTGCTTTGTGTGCCTAGCTGTGACGAAAGTGGCCTAACACATGCCACTCTACTCCAGCTAACAAAGATCAGGCTAAGAAATATAACAAATCGATTGATTGCTTCGCGAAAATTGTAAAAGAAAGAGGTACGTCGGGAGGAGCCAGGCATCGAACCGAGGTCTTCTGCACACAACCGTTTCCTTGGTACCGTGGAGGCAAGCGGACACTTCGGCAAGTAGTCGCGCGTATAGCGTCAGTCTTCTGGTTTACCAGAAGGCAGCAAAAATGCGTTTGGAATATGTGAAATTCCGGCGTATGCTGGGTGAAGTCGTGGGAGCGTCCTCAGGGTGGCTTGAAGCACATGTGGAACACCTCCATGGCTCTTCGTGTTACAAAACAGGGCACTGTGGGACGCAGTGCAGGGATCGACCACTGCGTGTCGGAGGCCAGCACAGCTCAGTGAGCGGTGTGAATGACAGAGTGAAAGCGCCGTCATTTTCTTGTTGTGCTTCCCTAGAGAAGCGTAAGCACTCGAGCACAGCTGAGCCGACGAAACGCCCAAATGCTGTTCCCATTTCCCCCATGTGCCCTCAACATATTGCAGAAATGCTGCATTGATTGATTGATTGATTGATTGTAGGGTTTAGCGCGCCGACGCTACGCAGGCGATGAGGCGCGCCGTAGTGGAGGGCTCCGGATTAATTTTGACCACCTGGGGATCTTTAACGTGCGCCGAAATCTCGTACACACGGGCGTTTTTGCTTTTCGCCTCCATCAGAAAAGTGGCCGCCGCGGCCGGGAATCGAATTCACGACCTCGTGCTCAGCAGCGCAACGCCTTAGCCGCTGAGCCAGGCTGCATTGATTGCTACCGGCACATCCAAAGACACTGACTCAACTTTGGCTGATAGGGCGAAAGAGCGGTTGCAAAGTTGTCACTTGCAAGCACCTGACAAGGAGTAGTGCTTCCTAGTAATGCTAGAACTTTGTGGTGGGCCGAGCAAATGCTGCGGCAGCCTGATTTTGCAGTGTGGCACAGTGAGAGGAGGTGTGTCCCTTATTTGGATGTGTCCCTTAAAGGGGTACTGACACCAATTTTCGGCGTTAATATTATCACACAGTTCGCTTCCTTCGCTCAACAGAATACCCTGGCTGAAATATGAGCAGCCTGTGACGCAGAGAACATACTTTAATTGGATCTCATTTATCGCGCCGACGGAACAGCACGCAGAGCGGTACTCAATGAATGGACATCAGCGTGACATCATCCTGTGGTAGCCAAAAAAAGTGACACAGACAGCGCTCGTCAAAAATTCATGACGTCACTTCACAAGCGCGGCCCCACGAGCGGCGACTGGGCGCTGGCGCATTCACAAACGGGTGCACGTAGCCAGAGCTACAGGCATAACCGCTACCCAGAAAGGCACTGTTGGCAAAAATAAAGTTCCACACATGGGAAAGGAAGCGATAATATATCCCAGAATCGCAATAGAAGTCGCCATCGGGACTTTTATTTAGGGCGGTCATCGAATTTCCACCGCAATGGTAGGCCTAGCACCTTCAGGCAGTTCAGCTCCGGCGGTGGCGGGGTCGAAACAACGCCCCCTCCGGCCTCCACAGTGTTTTGACGACCGCACAGAGCGTTGAGATCATGCCGGGATTCTTTCAGACGCCTGCTGGTGGTCTTTCCTTTCCTTTTTCTTGACAATAAATTCATTCATTCATTCATTTCAGGCTGAAAGCGCGGGAAATCGGAACAAACGATTTTCAGACTGTTCAATGTAATTATTAATTATAGTGCGCTGAAGTATTTAAAGTGCAGTGTCTGGTTCACCAGACCATTAAGCATCGATAAAAGCAATAAACGTGCAACATAAAATGTTCGTGTCAGTATTGACACCATTCCACTGGGAGTCTTGGACGACTGCTTCGTAGCACCATGGAGGGCCCTTTTAAGGCAGGCTAGTCGTTGCATATTGCCTACATGGGCACAGTAGCCTTGTTGTGAGCCTTAGGTAGCTTGGAAAGCATGTGAAAACCCGCGTTAGGGATTGCGAACCTGAATCAAGTGGCACTCGTGCTGATGCACTTGCCGGCCATTACTCAAGGTTTGGGGTCTTTTTTTGACACCACTATCGCTCCACTGCTCACTTTTTGACGAGTGACGCAGTATTAGTGCAGGGCCTTTTTCTCTTTGCTGGGAACAGAGGTATTTTGCATTGTAAACGTGTCGTAGCTAAAATAACAGATTGCCAAGTTGCTGCACTATTGAAAGGATAACCGGAGCAAAACAATAAAGAAGTGCTGTGTCTGTTTGTGCCATTCTGTGTTTTGTTGTTTTGCACTGTTTGTCTTTTCAATAGTGCGGTGTGGACCATCGCAAATTGAGGTTTCAGTTTCTCCTCTGTGTGGCTTTGCACGTTGGGTGAGAAGTTGGCTTCTGCCCAGACCCGCAGGGTGTCGGTATGAAACGACAACCGCAACTGAAAAAGATATTTCTGGCTGGAATGAAAACGTAACGGAAACGTTATTTTTATTTCATTCCACAGCAAAACTGAAAAGATTTCGTTTTGCTTTTCCGTTCATGTGGAAAGTTGAGGTATTTCAGCATTCATTCCCATTCCCAGATTGCCGCCCGTTTGTTGTTATATATGAAATTGCCTCTTGTTTCCTTGGCCACACCTTTCTCTCAGCAGGCCTGTTGTGTGCTTCCCTACTCTCTCCGTCTGTTGCCATGTTCTAGAATTCTCTAGGACACTGCATACAAATGTCTCAATGGTCACGGCTTAGCTCTCCACGTGGTCTCCGCCCGCAGTTGGCTGCGAAGCAGACGGCGCGGCCATGTTTACTTATTTTTCATTCATTTGAATACCGTATTTTCTGGTGTTTAATTTAAAGGGAAGGTGAAGCGCTTTCCAAAAAAATTGAGTTAGAGGCACGTTTATATAGTTTCTTGCACGCTATTTCTGAATATCACATTGAATTTTATCGCAAATGAGTCCAACCGGCATTTATCTTGCAAAAGGTGCGGTCCCGTTTGAAAGACGCGCGCTCTTCGTCTTTGATGCCTCTGATTGGTTGCGCCCGTCATGACGTCAAAGGAGGACACCCTTTGGCCGCGCGGGTTGTCGGAAGCATTGGAAATGACCGCACGGGAGCGGCGCTTCCCTTTTCGGAAATTTAGCTTGCAGTTTATTGTTCGCACATGACTGCAAGTTTATTTTCCAACTTCTGGTGCTGTTGGTTCAAGTATCTTAGAGCATGCATTTGCTTTACACGACTGAGAACCCCAAAGCAGTGACTGTGGCGTCGGCTAGAGGGCAACCAGCTTAGGGGGTTTCTATTCCTTATGTTAATATTAGGTACTTTCTGAAGTGTTTGTTACTATATACGAAACCATTTATGCCCAAGATTAAGCCAGGTTTTATAAACAATGTACCAGCGAAAAGCACGTACGTGCACTGCGCAAAAACATAGCGTTCATGCGCTGTAAACGCATATGCAAGACATAAGTTGCCGTTACACGGATAAACCAACAAGCGAACTCTGCTTCCGAATTTACTTTGTTCGTTGTCGCCCACCCCACCCCCCTTACTCATCCCCATACACACAAACACGCCCGCACGCCATTTTGGCAGCGGCGTTAAGGCGCCTCCGCGATCGCTAGCTGCACTTCGATGAGTGGCGTGTTACTGCTTAACGCATTTATTCGGAAAAAATTGTAGCATACTGCTGCCTCCGCAGCATTACCGGCTCTAGTAGGGCTTGATTTTCACGTGTGCGTTGCGCGTTCAGCTACAATATTACGGCCACCTCGTTATAATTAACGGACCAGTCGGACAAGGCAGTTACGTTGTAGTTACGTTACTTTAGGTAACAATCACTAAATGTTTGTGAACATAAATCGTTGGCCTGTTTCAGCATTTCTAGATTTAAGCATTTACCGCGCTAGCCGCGCGAAGGCCGTATATTTACTCTTCGCTCCTATTTTTTTAGTCATCGTTAAATATATCAACGACTATCGCTGGAGCACACATGAGGTTCAGCGGCAACAAGTGCTTGCCAGGTTATAATATGCAGGCACACGGAATCTTGGGCGAAGAATTAGGCCCCCGCAGTCCCTCACAAATCATGGTATGGTAGTGGCTCGGAGTGGTGTTTTTTTCATTCCAGACAAATATTACCTTCTCGTAGAATGGCTCTGGTCTGTGCTAGTTGGTACATCTGTGCTAGTTGGTACAGCACTGTGTCGTGTATCCCCCTCCTCCTTTTGTGTTCGTTTTAGTCAAGCTGATTCCCACCGAAGATGTACCTTCTCGTGGCATGTATACTTGCAAAATAAGTAATGTGGTGGTCTTGGTTCTTTTACTTTGTAGGAATACTGTTTACCTATTTATTAGCCAGAAGGGAACTTCCATCAGGATTGGCACTTTGTTTTAGTTTCGCCAAAAATTGGGTTTTTGAACACTGTTGTAAGCCCATTAGGGAAAGAAAACCGGCGCGTTTAACGAAAGAGGTATTTCTTGAACAAATGTGACTTTGTTTCTGGAACTGAACGAAACGGTCCAGGCCTAAGTACGGCAGTATTCACCATCGTTCCTAAATCTAGCATCTAATGTGAACATTCATGTCCGTCGCATAAAAAAAAAATAAATAAAAAAAGGAAAAACGCATTGGAGCGTTTTACAAAGTATCTAACGTAGTGTAGTATATTCTCTGTCATCAAGCACAGCCACCTCGGCTGTCGCTTCTGTATGTTATAAAACATCTTGGCGTGGTATTATCCTGCTTAGGAATATGGCATGGTAAAATATGCCTTGTTTGGCGTTCGTGCGTACTTTTTCAACACGAAACTTGTACAAATGAGTGCTATCAACAAAAACAACAACAAGTATCATTCTTCCTGTGGCGAGCATCTATAGGAAACACGACAAAAAGAGCATGGCAGAGGCGGCCGATTCCGCCGGAAGCCCAGGTATGACGTTTTTCGGCCGGTTTTCGCCTCCGCTCTTCGGTCTTCCAGCATCGCGCGCCGAGATGGGGGCGGGGCATCGGGCCACTGTTGTTTGCGTATTGCACCGCTTCTGTTGCATGTATTGCGAAAATATTTCGTACACGGGAACTATTCAATGTGTACTTGGTGCTAGTCAACGTTTCTTTTCATTCTAAAACCGCTTCACCTTCCCTTTAAGTAGCGGTGTTTTTCTGAAATTTTTATTGGTGCGTCTTATATGTACGAAATAAATCTGGTACGTGGCGGCCACATATGGTCTGCGCTCGATAAGGTGCCTGTGTGCTTGCTGCGTGATGTCAGCGCACGTTAACAGACACAGCTAAATGAAAGAATGAAATGGTCTAAATGAATGAATTATTTGTTAGCGAGTCAGAGGAAGAAGGTTTCGATAGTTTTGCCTAAACGCCGTCTGTAAGTACATGCCATCTGGGTGTATCAATAAACCATTCTTGAGAAGTTAGTTCTGTGTAGAATTTGGACGTTAGATGCCCGTGTCTAGCACTGCTTACCGGGAGATGAGTTCAGAGGTGGCGGCTGCCGCAACCATGCACTTTTGCCGCACTTCCTAATGAAGTGATCCTCTATGAGTTAACCTGATTAAGTGCGTTTTGTATACCGGTTCGTCTTATACACTGGTGCGACTTATATAAGTTTTTTTTGTTCGGAAAAACTGCCGTTTTGAGGGGGTTGCGACTTATACAAAACTGCGATTATTCGTTAACTGGTATTACGGTAAACTCGCGATAATTCAAACACAAAGGGACCCCAGGATTTTGTTCGCACTATCAGAAGTTATCATTAATACGATTTCAAGGCAACATACCAACCTGTTTTGTACTGAAATATTCGCATATTTAACAATACAACACTCACACACAGTACTGAAGTACTATTCAAACAATTTGAAAACAACAATGAATGGCTTTGTTTTTGCATGGGAGTTCGAAAGAAAGTTGGCGGGGCCAGCAAGAGCAGCGCGTCAATTGCTTTGACACGTGTATGCGGGTAGTCGGCTTTATTCGTGACTATTAGTGACACAAGCATGCAAATGTGCAGCTAGAAGCAGCAAATAAAGCCGATATTTTCCGGCACGGAGAAGCAAAAACTACGAATTAATCGAATTTACGTGATGAAACAGTTCGAATACAGTGGGTTTAGAATGCTTGGAAGACGTAGCGGGCCAACCAAAATTTTTTAATTTGTTTGAATTAACGGGAAGTTTGAATTATCCGAGTTTGAATTTTCGCAAGTCAGCTGTATGTGTATATATATATTATTTATTTATTGATATAACCTACATTCTGTTAAAGCATTGTTTTAAGGGTGTGCTATACATGAATAAGCACAAAAATAAAAAAAAACGACATAAAAATGAGGAAAAAGAAAGTGCAACGGTTGACTGGGATTACAGCAGCATACACTGATTGCAGCGAAAACAGCAGCACACTCAACAAAAGCTGATACAAGTCATGCCGCACTTGTATGCAGGTGGTGTGCAAGCGCAGCAGAAACTCAATTGTCAGTTTTAATTGCGGGATACCACGAAATGTTATGTACCACTACAAACCATTCCTTTTTTTGCCGGAGCTCTACTGGAATGGAATTTTTATTTATGGAACGAAACAGAAAACCGAAACAAAAGACATTTCGTGCCGACACCGCGTCCTCCCATGGTGAGCTGTCTCCTGAACCCAAGCCTGTGCAATGCCCGAGCACTCCTTGGCTCATGTGCCCGTATCACGAAGCCATGCGCGTGGCAGAAAAGTGCTTCTAGGAGCATCCATTTCCATTGGCTGCAATGTGTCTCATGGCTCCACTGGGCGCTGCCTTGCAGGCGGTTCACTGGACAACTGTTCGGCCTGCGCCAATTCACGCCGCCAAAGTAGGAGCCCACTGCGGTTGCGAAATGTTCATCCACCTCACTGCAACTGAAATTTCTCAGGGCACTTAACCGTTTGCAGTACGACCCGCCGCGGTGGCTCAGTGGCTAAGGCGTTGCGCTGCTGAGCACGAGGTCGCGGGTTCGATTCCCGGCCGCGGCGGTCGCTTTTCTGATGGAGGCGAAAAGCAAAAATGCCCGTGTGTACGAGATTTTGGCGCACGTTAAAGATCCCCAGGTGGTCAAATTAATCCGGAGCCCTCCACTACGGCGCGCCTCATCGCCTGCGTTGCGTCGGCGCGTTAAACCCTACAATCAATCAATCAATCAATCAATCAATCGTTTGCAGTACGGACATTGTACCCAATTTCCAGCCGTTCCAGTTCGCAGCTATTTTGCCAGTTCCTGGTGCCACAAAGAAGAACGCGAACTGTGCGAGGAAAACTCAGAGGTTTTTTTTTTTTTTTCTTTTGCATTTTGCTTGCAACTCCTGTACCAATATTTGAGCAGCGTGTGAAACCGCTCGAAGCATTCTCCTAGGTGCAGGCCAGGGTTTTTTGCTGCAGGTTTTGTAGAAAAACACGGTTTTTCTCGTGCTTCCTTTTGTTTTTCTGTCGCTATAAACAGCACGGTCCTTTTTGCTTCGTAAGTTCGGATCGGTTGAATAACGCCATGCAGTAAGTACCCTAACCTTTCACACGTGATAAGGTTCGAACTGGGCGTGAGCACGCCTTACCGACAGCAACATCTGCATGCAGAGAACGAATTAGAAGCTCAGGCGGGTCGCTTTAACACCTGCAGTGCATCTTGTTCCTTTTACTGCTTCCGGCCAGGGATATTGCTTTCAGAAGCTCGGGCATTCACTGTGGTGGGTTAATGACTTCGCTAACTGCACACCAACGCTTTTCCAAAACAAAACTGAAAGCATGATGGCTGACAAGCCTGAGGGACACAGCCTGTCTCACATGCAGCGTATAATATCTGGTGTCACCGTTTTTTCAATTACGTCAGCTCTCGGAAAGCCTATTTATTTCGCGTGCTGAACCACTTGGGAACTGTTTGTTTTAGGAAAAACATTTCTAGATGCTTCTCCAATGAGCTCTCGCCTTGCACAAATATTGCGACGTCACAAACCGTAGTACCCCCAAGAGCGTGGGGCATCAGCACCCGTTTTCACGTTTCTGGCATTTTTTGCCCCGTTAAACTGCGAGTTGCATGAATTGTGAATTTGGATTCCCGGCACTTTGATCTGTTGATTCAGGCTGACTTGTTTCCATCGTTTAGTGTTCCTTTAAGTCCACGACTGCAGCCGATTTGCTTCTTCTTTGCTGCCGCAACGACCTTTACTCCATCACTGCTGCTATAAGTGTGAGCTTCGTTCATTTTTTTGGAAGTAATAATAATTGGACGTCACCTTGGAGCGGTGTACGCTATGACGCACCTTTCTTGTTTCGAGAAAGTGTTGCCACGATTACGGCGAACAGTGGAGTTTCTTTTCTTTTCTTTTTTTTTTTTTTTTGGCCAGTCGTGGCCTATCTCCCTAAGTGGGTAT
This sequence comes from Haemaphysalis longicornis, assembly GCA_013339765.2. Lineage (NCBI taxonomy): Eukaryota > Metazoa > Arthropoda > Arachnida > Ixodida > Ixodidae > Haemaphysalis > Haemaphysalis longicornis. The sequence continues at coordinate 5,425,823 of CM023453.1, forward strand.
GTTTGGCTGGACAAACGTGCGCCAGGGACGCTGGGCGGCCGCTGCGAGGCATGCACACACAAGCACCCGGCATTTTCTTATTTTTGTAGCTGCCGGGTGGTGGCCGGGAGGAACGCGCTCACATGCGCTCCGCATTTTCTTGCTGTTTTTAACTGCGGCCGTGTAAAGTAGCAATTTGCTGAACAGCTTCAGTATTAACATTCCCGTAAGGCGTATGACATACTTTCACAGAAACATGTAATCGGTCGAGCACCAGACAGCATAAAATGAAGGTGTATACTGTGCCTGAATGAATGAATTTCTCAGCTTCTGTACACAGAAATTATTGATGTGAATGAAAAAAGGAGGCATAAACTAACGCACCCGACACAAGAAAGTCAATTTGCAGACATTAGTTTTTCTTTTGTGGACAAATTACAAAGATAACAGCAGTCAATCCACAGTCATTCGACTTTTCATTATAGATGGACGACGAAGATAGCAGTAATCTGCGGTTCCCGCCACAAGCAAATCGCTCAGTTACACTATTTACGTCGACGAAAATGTCCTTGGTGTGTTCTGACTTCTACCTTCACACATGGTGGACTGAATCCACGTCTTTAGTCCGCAAAGAGTTGAACAGAACATTTCTGCTGTCACAACGCCGATCGGCAGTGTCACCAAGACTTGTAGGAGTGTGTGAACAGTCGAAAAAATGTCCTTGTCGCAAGCGCCGAAGCCTCAATGGCTGTTGACTGAATGCGTGCACCTCATGTCTGTTCTCGGCACCACTTCGCAAACCAGAAGTCATACTCAACGCCTGTTCAGAATCAGTCCATGACGTGTGACTAATTGAGCCACACTTGATTGCAAGGCTGCTGTAAAGCAGTGCAACCAGCATGTACTAAGTTAGGAGGCAACAAAGGGAAGAGCCGGAATATATGCAGCGTCTTAGATGGAAATCTTTGGGTGATGTCCGCGATCGCAGACACACCTTGACGCTACAGTGCAGCACAAGTTTACATCAACAACATCAACATGCTGATTACCGTTGCCTCACTTGATCTGCCTCTATCAGATAATGTGTCATTGGAGGAACTTAATGACGATGTTGAATAACTTTCTGCACCATTAGTTATCATGGGAGATTTTAGTGTACATCACTGCCTGTGGCGAAGTGATATGAAAATATTGACAGCCGGGCAAAATTAATCAAACAGTGGGTAACTGCTAACAGTCTTCCTGTTTTCAATAAGGGAGGCAAGACACACTTTTCTGCATGTACCGCGAGCTTTTCCGCATTAGACCTTTTTGTTGGGCCGCCAGACCTTTAGATGGACTTCGGAGTGCAGTGAACGATCCACATAGAAGTTACCGCTTTTCTGCGCCATGTTGCGAGATGTGCAGCCTCTTCCTGTGCTCAAAAGCTGTCCACTCCGACAGAAGCTCGAGAGAGCGGACGGGAAAAAATTTACCGAGCTTTGGTGGATTCGACGTGAGCAGACCAAAGGCAGTGAGGCAAATGCCTGCCTTTGCGAGGAACTCCTTACAGCTGCAAAGGTCCCACAAACATCTGGGCGAATCCCGAAGCAGCTGTGGGGGTGGAATGGTGCCTGTTGTGAAGCCCGAAAAAGGCAGAACAAGGCTTAAAGTTGGCCGGCCTTTTGGAGCGATCTGTTAAGTATTTCCTTTACATTGATCACCTGCAGATTGTTTTTCTCTTTTTTTTTTTTCATGTAGCCAGAAAGTCTATGAAAGACTTTCAATCTTTTTTTTTTGGCCAATTGTGGGCAATCTCCCTAAGTGGGCATGTTTGGCTGGACAAACGTGCGCCAGGGACGCTGGGCGGCCGCTGCGAGGCATGCACACACAAGAACTCGGCATTTTCTTATTTTTTTTTAGCTGCCAGGTGGTTGCCGGTCTACGGAAGACCGTCTATGGTTGACGGTCTATGGAAGATCGTCAATCGGTTATAACGGTGAGGGGACAAAAAGGGTTTCCACTTCTCTCCTGACAAGTGTACATGTCTGTGCTCCATGCGAAAATGAATTAAAAAAGGGGGTATGCTCGTTTCAGTGCACAATGAGCACAAATTTTTGGGCATCATTCATGACTCCAAATGCACATGTAAAGAAACTTGAAATGACCTGCACGAGGACACTTAACATATTCAAAATTTTGTAGCACAAGTCATGGGGTGCCGACCGTGCATGCATACTGCGAATTTATGGCTCGCTTGGTCGGTCTCATCTTGATTATGGCTGTATTATGTATGGGTCAGCCAGCCAGTCTGCTCGACCCAGTGCACAACCTAGTCCTTAGACTTGCCTCAGATGCATATCGTACCTCCCCTGTTGATAGTCGTTACATTGAGTGCAAAGAGTGGCCCCTGCAGTACCGCCGCGCATACCTTGGGGGAATATATGCAGCCAGAATAGCATGCATAAATGACCATCGTTGTGCTGGTGACTTGTTTGAGAATAGGTACAAGAAGCTCTATGAGAACAAGCCAAGAGTGGTCCGCTTTCTTGCCCTTCGTTTGGAGGAGTACAAGTCTCAGTATTCTGCCAAATTATGCCCATCAACTCTTCCGAGTTTCTCAGATGCTGTAGCCCCTGGGACCACAATGACCTGTCTTTGTTAAAAAAAAATCTTTTCCACATGTTTTGTGCCAACAATTCCTTGCACTTCAGGACAAGCACACTACTTGCCACTACTTTACTCATGGTTCAAAAACTGCTGGTTACACTGTTTATGCTTTTATTAACTCAGCGGTTACTGTAGCAGAGAGGATAGCTGACGAGGGCAGTGTTTTCACTCCAGAGATCTTCGGTATAACCTTAGCTGTTGAAGACGTAATAGTACAAGAAGTGGCAACTTTTACAGATTCCTAAAGTGTCATACATGCTATGACCTCCCCTGTCCTTTCAAAGAATGCAGCTATAGGTATGCTAAGAAATTGGCTGTGCTGTCTTACATCGACAGGGGTGAGTGGTCTGCTTTGTTGGATACCAATCCACATGGGCATTCCGGAAAAGGAAACTGTCGATAGAGTAGCATACGATATGAAAGATCGTGCAATAACAAAGTTCAAGCTTCCCTACCAGGACCTGTGAAATCACCATATGAAAATCAATTACATTGTACCGGCAAACGGAGTGAGACAAAATGTTACGCCTAGTTAAACCATACCTATAAGATTGGAAAAGCTGCAGACATAGAAACCATTCTTTAGGTTATTTTGTGCCGGCTGCATATAGGTCACACTGTGCGCACACATTGGTTCCTCGCGAAACAAAGAACAGGAACCCACGTGTGAGCACTGTGAAGAACCCGTACCAAGCTACACGTGTTAAAAAGTTGCCCACACCTGGAAAGCTGGGTTACAGTGATTCATGCTGAATTGCACTGTTAGACAGACGGAACAACGGAGGAACTGGGACAAGGCGCAATTGCACTTTGTCCCGGTTCCAACAATGGTGCAACAATGTTACAATGACCCTTACGACCAACTTGCCACACTTTCTGAGATATATTCGTTGTGATCAAACGCAGACTTGGTTGCCTCTTATATACTCTGACAATGAAATTGGCAGGGAAGGTCTGCTACAGCTGGTGTTTCGTATGCTTCGTTTCAAGAAGTTGCTTAGTTGCATAAAATTGAAACATCGCATATAAAGGGGGAGAGTGAGAGAAGCTAGCCTTGTACCTCCTGCTTCACGAAAGAGGGTTCTGGACCGTGGGGCCGCTGCTGTTATTGGTAAGCCCTCCTGCGATAACCTTCAAATGGCGCTCGACTGTACTCGCGTCACGTTTGTATAATGTGGCAGTAAAGTGAATTGTGTAATATGACATCTTTAAGACTGGTTTCGCGCCGGCAGGCAACTTCAGTTGGTTCTTCGGGCGACTTCAACCGCATGCAAATCTGGCATAAAAAATATTAAGGGGCGAGGGCGGGTGGGGGCACATGCCTGCTGTGCCCCGCCCTCTCTGGTTTCACCCCTGCCCCCCACATGGGGGATGAAGCCGCGAATAGAATCTTAAAACACAAGGAATGACAGCAGCTCCTGTTATCGCTAGAAAAAACGGAACTGATAAGTTGGGAGACCGCGCTAGTCAGTACGGATCCCCATTTCCTGAAGAAAGTAATCCAGCTGGCCCAGGGGGCTGATGGAGCCCACGGGCTCCTCCTGGCTGCCACCTGAGGAGAAGGAGCGGAGTGGATCCGTAATAGAGTCATTCTCTCTCGCTCGGGTTCTCACATGGAAGCCCTGTGCCCAACTTGAGGAAACTCTCCGAGCATGTCTGGGCACACACAAGCATGTTTGCACCTTAGGTCTCTCCCTCCTCCCTTCCTATTTGGCCCTCGTGATAATAACGAGAAAGACAGAGCCCTTGACCGTGGAGTCGTCAATATCTCCATCGATAATACCCCCAATTCTCAATGCGGACTCTCGACATTCTTGTTCTTATCACTACTGTGGGAGCTCGTACCCTATGCACTACGAGCTATACACTCACAGTTAAAGCAGATGACTCACCTCCTTCTGCGTGTCGCAAATCGCCCATCTGGCCTACACCAACAACACCTCCTCGTATGAGACGCTTTTACCATGCCTGCACACTCGTCCTACGCCTAGCCACTTAAAGGAGCCATGAAGAGAAAACACAAGTTTGGTTCATTCAAAAGATTGCCTCGTTAGAATCATACTGACACCACTTTTAACGTAAACTTCGCTCAAATCAGCTACATAATTAGGGAAAAAGGGAATGGCCATGCGACCCACTAGCTCGGTTCCCGCAACAGAACCTATGACGTCGTACCAGCCAGCTCTGCGATTGGCGGAGGCCGGCAAAAGCAAACGCATATTGGGCAGCTCTCATAAGCTTGCCGAATGAGCTATTTGTGCTGAAATTTAGGGCACATTCTTTTTAAAGTCCTAAGAATGGTGGGACAAACAGTGTAAGTTACGAAAGCACACGTAAACATAGAAGTACCGATGCGTACTGCTGTTGGTACTGCGCGCACTATGCTTGGCTTAGCGGTTTGGCTTTTGGGTAGTTCTAGATGACACTGGCCGATTGACGCAAGCGACGATGTCTTACGTGACCGTATTTGTCGAGCGAGCACCATAATTCACGAAACGATTGTCTCCATGAACAAAACAAGCCAGGTACAAATACGTTCAGAAACAAACCAAAGACAGAAAACGGCTTGCCACGGTGTGGTGCCGCCATCTAGGTTCACTAACAGAACCCTTACAGTTGCCTTTCCTTTGCAAAAATAAAATAAAGTAGGGAACGACACCTGGCCCAGCGAAGCTATGGCAGGTTTAAACATTGTGGATGTTGAAATAAAATCGAATAGAATTTAATTGAATTGAAAAAGCCATAAAATAAATAAACAGGGATAATATATTATCCCTGTTTATTTATTTTATGGCTTTTATTTTATTTTATGGTAATTATAATTACCCAAAATGTAGTGTTTAGATTAAAGCCAATGAGTTGATGAATTAATGAAACCATATACGCAGCACTAATAATGATGAGAAATGGGCAGGTGGACACAAAACAATAAATACATAGAGCGCTGTTCATGGTCCAAGACAACTTGGGATGTTTTTGGTGGAGGCGAAAAAGCAAAAATGCCCGTGTGTTCGAGATTTCGGCGCATGTTAAATATCTCCATGTGGTCGAAATTAATCCAGACTTCTCTACTACGGCACGCCTCGTCACCTATGCAGCGTTTAAAGTTTCAAGGATTTTATTAAGCATTTTTTGGTGCATACACATCGCACGTAGCTATTAGTACAGAAGGAGGCCCCACAGTAAAACTGTCGAGGGGACCTCCTGTTAATAAATGCGAAAATATTGTTAAAAATATTTACGAAGTTAAGGTAAGGGTCAGTCTAACACGCTAATGGAATATGCAAACACTATAACAAGAAATTGTGCAATATTAGCTCTGGAAAAACAGGTTTGAGTACTATAAACAGGGGAAAGCGCAAAAATTATTATTCAGAAAAAATTGTTAGCTAGCATGGTCTTAAACTACTGTACAATGTAGAAGCATTATGCTTTAGAAGTCCTAAAATATCGCAGTTAGGTACGGGTCAGTCTAACACGCCAATAAAATATGCAAGCACCACAACAAGAAATTATACAATATTAACTTTGGAAGAACAGGTTTAACTGCTACACACAGAGAAAACGAGACTTTATTATTCAGAAAGATTGTTAAGCAAAAATGATCTTAAGCTACTGTAGAATGAACACATAGAATAAGACAATTTAATTGTTATTGGTAATGCATTGCATAGTTGGTGTGGTAAATCTCATAATTAATTCACTAGGGATTAATCCACTCGATGCTGACGAAAGAAGGAAAAAGACAAACCAAAGCGCTGTACTGTTGAACTAGATCCAGTACCAACTACCCCAGTTGTCAATCCGTTTACTATTTCCCAGTTGACAACTAGGGAAATAGTCATGTGCATGGGAGGTAACAGCACCACACAAAAAAGAAATCATATTGGGCACACACGGAGTAGCCAAGAGATGCATAAGAAATTCAAAAACTAACCATGTTCTCTCGTCTCCGCAAAGAACCGCTTCCACGATCGTACACTTTTCCGCCTTGCCTTCTGACCTCTCCAAGTGTGTCGCCTTCCTGGAAAAGTAGGGATCGGTGGTATGCTTCGCAGGCGCCAGTTACCGCTTCTCTATGCAAACAGGAACCGCAGCCTTCTTACTCCACTTATTGCTGGTCTCCGCACAAACGCCCTTTCTCTGCCTACCAGATGCCACATTCCTTGAGTGCTTCAGCACTGTTGTTATGAGCATGCCGCCCCCACCACCCCACTCACACAATCCACCATCCAATTTTTTTTTTACTATACACCGTTACATTACTATATCTTCCGGTGTATAGGTCGCGGTTTCTTTCTGAAATTTTCATAGGTGCGTCGTATTTGCCGGGGCGACTTATGTATGGAATAAACTTGGTACGTGGCGGCCGCGCGGGGTCCGCACTCAAAAAGGTGCCTGTGTGCTGCGTGATGTCAGCGCACGTTAAATAGTTCTATGATCTAAATGAATGAATTATTTCTTAGCGAGTTGGAGGAAGAAGGCTTCGATGGCTTTGCCTAAACACTGTCTGTAAGAACATGTCATCTGGGTGTATCAATAAACCACTTTTGAGAAGTTAGTTCTGTCTAGACTTTGGACGGTAGATGCACATGTCTAGCACTGCTTACCGGGGGGGATGCGTTCAGAGGCGGTGGCCGCCGCAAACATGTACTTTCGCCGCACTTTCTAACGAACTGATCCTCTATGAACTTAGCTGTTTACAACAAGTGCGTTTTGTACACCGGTGTGACTTATATGTTTTTTTTTTTAAACTGCCATTTTGAGGGGGGTGCGACTTATACAAAAGTTCAACTTATAGACCGGAAAATAGGTATTCCCAGATCGTCCGTGATGGGGCCTCCTGCCATTCGTCTCTGCGGCGGCACCACTAGGGAAATCCCGCTATTGCCTCGCCCACCGAAACCCACATTTCATTCTTCTTCCCCCCTATCACACCGTGTGGGCGTACCCCCGATCCCTCGGCAGCTTGCACGCATTTGGCAGGGCCTGTCTGCTGACGTCTTGACCCTCTAGTTGTCGGAAGGCAGGACGCACATATTGAAGATAATCGTTAAATGGTCACTGGCAAAACTACCAAGGTAGACCTGGAGTGCTCCCCAGATGGTTTGAAACTTGTACTCCCAGGGAAATGAACTGCTCAGTCGACCTCCCCAATGAAATTACATATTAGCTGCACAAGCTTTGTGGAGGTACCAAATATAAAAATCCTAGACTCGCTGTACAGAGTAACAGAGTCAAAACTGGTTACATAGCCCAGCTCTGCGGTTGACCTCATATGCCGCATTGCTGTCCGCAACAAAGGCCAAAGAAGCTGAGCAAATACAGACAATTTTTCATAGTTCGCTCATCCCTTGCCAGACCTTAATCCCTCTCCAACTGAACTGAGATCAGCTGTCTGATTCACAAAATTCATAAGGCTGACACTCGAGATTCTTCAAAGTACTTCTACTTCCAGACTGGAACAGCTGGGCGTCTATGATAACACCAGCTCAACCAGTTCTCCAGGCTGTCTGCAACACCGAGGAAGGAACGCAGGACCCGCAGCGTCTGGTTCTCGTGGAAGCAACGGTACACTCTTTGAGCGAGGCAGTTGCGCAGCTTTGTCTTCCTCACAACCCGCTGTCACTCCCTGCCTGCGCCCATCTCATTCTTTGTTTACAACACGCTCTCCCCCGGTCAGGAAGGCTGAAGAGTGATGCGATATTTCAGTACGTTTGCGGTACCACTGCCCGAACTGGTGGCTTGTTGGCGAACCCATCAGCAATTTGTCGGTCTCTGTTGACTGCGGTGTATTGGCCGTGAGATGTTTGAGTTGCGCCCCCTGGCTCTGACGTCAGCTTAGACTCGCGCCGCTGCTGTCTGCTACACCCCGCTTGTGAGGAGCAGCAGTGCCTGTGCTAGAAATTCCCTGCTTTGATGCTGTAGTGCAATACAAAGCGTATTTCCAGTAATTCAGTTATTTTGCCATCTTCGGATGAATGTTTTTTTTTTTCTGCCCCAAACGCATTACTTTTTTGGCACCGTCACAAACGTCTTATTAGGAGGTTTGTGAATGTTTGGAAGGCTGACAAAGTTTCATGGTTATTTTGTTCCGGCTTGTAAGGCATACAGTACCTTCTTCACAAATTGGCTTTCATTATGGCTGTGTACAAGAAGATGCATATCCGCAGCGTGCGTTGTTTATTCACATGCAAAGGTAATGAGAATGTTTGTGTTACGGCACCACGAAACAGCGCAGACAACGTTGTCCAGAGTAGTTGAAGGTGGCTTTTGTGCTCCGAATTTCTATTGTAACCATCGTTATCCTAATGAAGGGTTATCATAACAAAGCATTGAGAGCCACTCAGTCACTCAACCCGAACAGTTATGACATAATGATGGTGTTGAAGGCTTGATAATCGCTAATGAACGTAATAAATAGTATACGTGCCAGTTTCCAGTATAACCATAATCGAAACCCATGAATATGTCCAAGCAACTCTTTATTTTTTCCCAATCCTTTCAGGCGTAAACAACCAATCCTGGCCTACTCGGGGTGGCGTTCTATGAACTGAAGAAAATTACTCTTAATCTCTTAATCTCTGGACTGAGGACCTCGCCAACTGATTACTTCGATAAAGGGTTCTCCTCCTCCTCTTACTCTTGATGTGCTGTTTTCCTATAACGCATATCTGAATATTGGGGAGATATGGCTGTTGAAAATGTACCGAAATATCCCTCCAAGTCTGAACAAACATAGTGTTACTGTATTTTTACCGTACACGTGATTCGTTTTGCTCTATAAGCTACTGATTAGAAGCCTGGCATAAAACCGGCACGCGCCTATACACACAATAGGTTATTTGGAACTCAGCCTGCATTCTTTGCGGCCCATAGTGCACGTCGGCATACTTTCATGCCATGACAACGTAAAGGGATGTGATACAATACTTTCGAGTGATCGGCAAGGTTGAGAAACTGTTTTACTTAGCAGTAATCGTAATGTCTTCTGCCGAAGCCGACAGCCGCGAAGACCTGGAATTTGTTTTGGCCTTGCATTTTCGCCGTTGTCAGTTATTAGCCGTTGGCTGTTCCCTTTGTTCCAAAGACTTCTGAATACAGGAGCTGACGCCTCGCTCCGACTCTTCGTGTTCTGCACAGGACCGGCTTCGCAAGGATTGGGGGGACGCCGGCAATGTTTCATCCGGAGCAGTATCAGAAACTATACTTTATGTCACACCTGGAGCTAATGTATGCGATTTTAGGTCTTTGATTATGATAAAAAGTTCAGTGATGTGATAGCTGCGCCAATTGCGCCTAACTGCACCGAGAGGTAAATCCTGCTACATCCTGCTACAGGGACTCTGATTTCAATCAATCTGCGCCAATCTGCGCCAAGAGGGCATTGCAAGGGTAGCTAGCGGGAAAGGGGAAAGGGACGAAAGTTCAAGATGGCTTAATTTGGGAGCGGCTGTAAGCCGGTTCATTGAACAGTTTTTAGCTTCGAAGAGAGTGATCATGCCTGACTCAACATGTCATTTAGAAGGAACGCTACAGAAGCACTTCAGGAAAGCATTTTATGATAAAACTTTCTTTGCAAAGCTACTCTTCGTGAAGAATGTGGTTTATGTTTTCACTGTTTTTTTTTTTTGTCTTCGTTTCAAATAAGTTAGCCTTTGGTCCACCTACTCAATGATCATCATAGGTGATCCTCTTTCACAAGCTGGGTGGGCACTTCATGAAGACAGAGTCTTATCACTCAAAAAAGCAGAGAGTTGCCATTGTTGCAACCCTAGTCCCCTGAAAATTGGAAAGCGAGTGTAGAAGTCGGAGAGAGCATGTAGTATACTATTTCTTCTTGGGAACCCGGAGAGAGAGAGAGAGAGAGAGAGAGCGAGAGAGAGAGAGAGAGAGGGAGAGAGAGAGAGAGAGAGAGATGGAAGAGAGAGAGAGAGAGAGAGAGAGAGAGAGAGAGAGAGAGAGAGAGAGAATCCACTTTCTTGGAACTCTGGTTTTAGGGTGGGGGAGTGGCGGTGGCCCATAGGGCCGCCGCGACGTCGAGGGCCCGACCGGTGACCAGTTCTTGGCGGTCGCGGTCCGAACACCCCAGAGCCTGTTCCCAGAGGGTGGGAGAGGGCAGAGGGGGGAAAGGGTCGCGCGGACATTCGCATAGCGAGTGATAGAGCGTGTCCGGCGCGTCACACAAGGGACAGTTGGGAGAGGAAAAGAGGTGAGGGTGCGTATGCACTAATAGAGTGCAGTGAGGAAACGAGTGCGTCTGAAGAAGGCACCACATGTGGGCAGCCTCGGCGGTGAGGGAGGGGTGGGGAGGGGGGAGTTGTCTGCGAAGGAGGCGGTACGGTTGGGTGATGTCCCGGTATGTGAGCAACACCGAATGGGACATCTCGGGAACGCCGTGTTTAGGTTCAAAAGAAGCGCCTGCCCGGTGTGTCAAAGCTCGGGCTTGGTGGTGGGCAGCCTCATTACCACCTATGCCGGTGTGGGCCGGGGTCCACAGCAGCGTCACGGGTTCGGAAGGGGGTCGAGTGCGAAGAATTTGGAGGGCCAGTGATGAAATGGTGCCCTTGAGGTAATTTCGGATGGCTTGTTGCGAATTTGATAATATAACGAGAGGGGTGGGTGTTTGGGTAAGAGCGAGGGCAGAAACAGACATTTAGGCTGGGCGCTAGAAGCCTTTACATAAAATTCACTTAGTACGTTCTGTCGCGTGTCACTGTGTTCTGTTCATTATGGTTTTACGAGACGTTCTGGAGCCTACCGATTGGAATGCTACCCAGATAGTCATTTTTGAAATAAAACCAAGTTATTTCATGATCTGTTGGCTCATGCAGTGAATGCATGTACACACTCACACGAACTATTTCGGTGCTTGCCTTGAGGCATTTCATAGTCGCTGCTAAAAGACATCTGTGCGGCAGAAACCCATCTGCACGGAAGGCATTTTACTTGTTTAAACATTTCTGTGTGGCCAGGATGCTGCTTTTGGGGCTCCTCTCGGTTGTTTTGCTACCCTGCTAGCATTATTTCTCAAATCTGAATGCTCGTTCTGGCTGCTCCAAAAGCCGATTTTGCTGCTCCAAAACCTACTTTTGGCTGCTCCAAAAGCTGCTCCAAAATGACTTGACCCAATCACATCACTGAAAGTTACGCATTCGCAAAATATGGTGTGGACAAGCATCAAAAGCCAACCTAGCACAAAGAAACAGCAGAGAGAGACAGCCCGAGTGAAGCAGGCGACAAACCCGAGAATCCCCAAGCCGACGTCACAGAGACCTGCTTCGCAGCGCCGCCCGCGGTCGCGCTCACACTGCAGAGTTTCGACAAAGCACGCATCTGTTTTGCCTTGGTCTTGTGACGTAATTGGCCAATCATGGCCTATATACTTGTTGCACTTACAAACGAGCGTTGTCTTTAACGAATTTCTTCTGCTCCCATAACTAGTCCGTCGATCTTGTGGCCGCTGGGTGGCTGTCGCAGATCGCTGGTTGAAGCATTTGTTGAATGTCGCCTGTGCAGGTTAGACATTAGCGTCTTTGTAATATAATTCGCCAAAACACTAAATTATTTCCCAGCACGAAAATCCACCCGCCCCTGTTTGCATTGAACGTATAATACCACTCTATTTCAGTGGGTGAAATTACTGATTGTGTTTGACAGAATGTACGGGGTTGATATCACCGTTACTATTGTGTACTGTTTGTTAGTCGTTCCAGCTCTATGTGCTACATCACTGCTGCGTGAGGGGTGCTCAAGCTGCAAGGGGCAGCCTTTTCCCTTCCGTCCCGTCTCATACTGTATTTTGTACACTTACATCTGTGGTGATACCTGATCGGCATGGAGATAGAAAGAGAGAGAGAGAAAACATCTTTATTTGCTCCTCAATGAAGGCTTTCTGCATTGCTTGGGCGGCCAATGTGTGCCTGTGTTTTAAGAAACAATACAAGTATGGTAGAGGTGGCTATGAGCAAGAGCAGATTGTGGGTGCCGTTTGGCTGCCAGTCTTTTCGGTTCAGTGCGCGCGTCCACAACCCTCCAGATTGAACTTTTGAAGGGCGCGAAATAGTCTTATGCCGCTGACTTTGCTCGCACGATTTGCGTAGCCGAAGGCACAACGGCCCACCGGCATCTGAAAGCCAACGCACTAAGAAAAAAATCGCTCCAATCCACGCAGTGAAGGTGGTTGGACTCGGAAGTTGTAAACAACACCCACAACGATTACCTATGCGGCGCCATTTGAATTCACAAATGTGTCTCGGCAAAGAGTGAAACCAGAGAGACTTCCAGCCGTTGCCTGGGATTCGCGGGGGCGGCGTCCCCAGCAGCGTCGGCACGAAGAAAACGGAGAGAGCCTTTCGAAGGGTGAGGAGGAGGGCAGCACGCGCGGCTATCGCGTCATCTCTCTCACTGCCTCCCCCAACTCTTGTTTATGTGTAGCGTCCAAAATAGCGACCTCCTCCTTCTCCTCCTCGGACATTGAATCAAAACCACCGTCTGTCTCCCCGTATCCACGTGTGGGCGTGGCTTAGTCGGCTTTGGGACCAGGTTTGATCCCTGGTGGTGCCAGTAGTTTGTGTGTTTGTGTAGCCTGGGCGTAGCCAGTAGTAGCCTGGGATGTTTCCTTAAGTAGCCAGTAGTATACCCTGGGAGTTTTCTGCTGACGGGGACACGAAGATTTTCTTGGATGGTTGGAGGTATACTGCTTCGCACTGAAAACTACTACTGCGCGCGAACTCAGTGCGTACGCGCCGCGCGCCAGTCCGAACGTTTTGCCAACCTCCCGCCCTGCCGCAGCGAGCACGTGCGCTGGCCGTGACGTCATGGCCGCCGTTGGACGAAGCGCGGAGGACATTCATTCCTTTCTTGGTGTATGCCCTCTTCCGCGCAATATGCGTCTAGTGCACAGTCAGGAGCGATCAGGACGGCGTGCGCGGATGTTGGCAGAAAAATACCCGACAAGGCCAGATACGGTATGTGCTGCGGCGCTGCAAGGCAGTTGGCCAAACCGACTTCCGGGTAGTGCAAAGCTGCGTGGGTCCCATAGGATCCGGAGGGTCCCACAGGATCCCAAAGTGAGATTGGTACTCCCGATTGTTTTGCGAAGTGGTCTCCGCCCAATCCCGGCGCATATGATCTCTTCCGGTGCTCAACCTGGCACAAGGGGAAAAAGGTTTGCAGCGCTAAATACGTCTACATCGTCGAGGAAACTTCTCGGACGGTGACGGCGCTCTGCCGCCACTCGCAGGTTTACCGATGGTCGTATTTGAATATGAAGTGGAATTTGAAATGAGAGCTTCATGTTTAAAATACACTTGGTGGGACTTTTCAACAACTGCCGGTCAAGAAAAAAAAAAAGAGTAACGCAATCGGTGCCGAGCGTGCGTAAAATTCAGCGAGTTCGGCGGGCAACGCAGGATCGTCTGCTGCGGTTCGCCGCGCTTTTGAGCACCTGAGCACTTTCATTAAGCGCTAGCTTTCCTTTTTTTGTATCGTGGCTCTGTGATAGAATACAGCGAGCGTCAGAAGCGTGAAATCTGTTTGGTGATGACGAAAGTACGCGCCGTAGACGCGAGCGCGCAGGGGTTTGTATACCCAGAGCGGGCTGACAGATCCGCGGCCTTTACGGACGATGCGAGCTAATCAACAGAGGGCAGTCCTGGTCTGGCAACCATGGTAGCCCCGCGAAAAAATGGCGGGAAAATTTGCGGGTACGCCAGCCGAAATGCTACGCTCTCTCTGTCCGCATCACCTCGTGGCTGGCTACCGTAGCGTCCGGAACAGACGTACGGGCCGTCCACCAGGAGTCTCTCTGCCTTCTTGCCCAGCAGATTTCCGAGGACTTCATCTCCCTGCGCGTGCGGCCATTTGCCGCTTTCCATCATGGTCACTGGCCGATCGCGCGATGTGTCCGGCCAGCTGCCGTCAGCGCGGACGCAGCAGAGCATTTCGTGCAAATCGTTGCAACAACTTTCGGCGCTCTGAAGATCATTGGACGGCTTTCCGTACCCCTGGTGGGCACGTGAAACTGTAGCGGCGCCTACTCAGGGTGTATCGTAGCAGCCCAGTGAAATGCGCGCCCCTCGGTACAGACCAACAGTTTCCCACGGTGCCTCTGCTGCTGCGGCGCGAGCGAGGAGCACAGAAAGGCCCGAGCGGGTCATCATGCTGCTCTTCTTCGCCGCGGCGACATGTGCCGCATTGCCGCCTCTTCCGCCTCGCAGCGTGCGCGTCTGGCTGCGGCCAGCCTGCTTGGCCTCGTTGTTCGCGCTTTAATAGACTCCCTTTTCAGCGCCTCACTGAGCCAGTTTGCCAAATGCGTGAAAAATGAGCCGCCGCCGAGGTATGGCCCTCGCCGCGCACGTTCGCTCGGCTCGGTTTTTTTCTTTTTTTCCCGACAGAACGCGGCGAGCACTGAATGGAGGTATGGTCCCCAGAAATGTTTTGCCGACCGTCAAGGGGACTTCTTAGAGCATTGCACGGGCCCGGGCCGACCCGAAAGCCCGCGGGCCTGGCCGGGCCGCCCGATGTCGATTATCGGCGGGCCAGGGCCGGGACGGGCTCGGGCTTAAACTCATAGGCCCAGCCGTTAATAAATCCGACGTGAAGCGTGGAAAAGAGCATTAAAAGAATTTTTCTGAGTTTATTTTTACGCGCTTCTTGAGGTTAGTTGTATACGCGTTGTTTTTTAAAACGTGCCTTGCTAGGTCGCAAGGCTATACTCTAATTTTAGTGGAATTTCATGTACCGCGTCAAGATTTTATATTTTGGGGAATAACATACCAAAGATACAATTAGTTCAGATAACGTGGAGCTCTGCACAGCTATGTCTATGTACACGTGTGTTTTAGATGTCGCACTCATCGCAATGCGGCTGCCGTGGCCGGGAATCAAACTCGCGTGCTAGTAGAGAAACACGACCGCTGAGCAACCACTGCAGGTAAAATATTTCAATGTACGTACATACTCGTGGATTCAAACGCGGAGCAAAAAAAGTTAAGCAATACCAACTTGCGGCCGAGACAACCACGTGAAGTTGCCAGAATTTGGTCATCAAAGGGGATGGTGTACCTCGTATAAGAATGTGAACTGATACCTTGCGACGTGAACTGCAGACGGTGTAATACCCGTGCTACACGAGCGTATCGAAGGTCTTCGAACGGAATGTCATTTGACTCAAACGCCACCTTTGAGCTGCTACACGACGTTTTTCAATGGCATTTGGTTGAAATGGGGCCCGGGACAGTTCATCGAACGCCGTTTCATCGAAGGCTTGCCTGTTTCGTCGAAGCCGTACCGTCGAACGCGGTTTTATTGAATCGGCGGGGCCCGTTTCATCGAAAAGCGCGCATCTGCCAATCGGTGCATGAAAATTTTTGCCATTTTTTCCGGCCATCTTGCGGCTACTATCAGACCACATGATGGCGTTATCCTTCGTCTCCTTTTAATGAGTTGGTTACATAGAGGCATACAAATAAACTGAAGCAAAATAGAGAGACGAGCTAGTTGGTGAACATCCATGAGTGAAACTTAAGCGCAAACAGCCACAGGGACAAGAAATGGGGCGGTTGTCCTCATGTACCGCCGTACGCATGTGCGACGGTCACACGTGCTTGATTGTTAGGTCTTGGTGCGGTATAAATGTGTTTTCGATTTTAATAAATCTTTGTCGTTTCCCTCTCTCGTCCCTGTGTCTGTTTGCGCTTAAGTTTCACTCATGCATACAAATAATTGGGTTTATGAAAATGAAATGAATGGTGTAAAAAATGACGCAGGATGGGCGAAAAATGGGCAGATAACCCACTCAAGCATTCAGTCTTTCAGTCAATCCTTCAGGTTACGAGCTATCGCTCTTAGTAAATCTTTTAATGGCTTTTGCCGGCGTGCATAGCATGGTGTTTTCTTCTCGTGCAGCGATTGCTCTTTTGTAGCGTGAGCTACATGGCCGAGGTTGAGCAGTTTCGCGTGGCTCCTGGAGAGCCGTGCTGCGCATGCGCGAGGAACAGTGACGTCTCACGGCGCACAGCTGGCGCGCCGGAGCCGCCGCCGCCGCCGCGACTGGATTGGATAGGATTGGATTAAATTGGATTGGATTGGAAATCGTTTTAGCAGCAGTAAGCATTATAATCAGCTAATCCTAGACAACCGCAAACCTAAGAACAACCAGCTGAACCTTAGCTCACGCTACGTATATCCTGGAAGCCATTGCTAATTTCTTTGCCTTGGCAGCTTCTGGCTTTGTAGCATTTTGCCTTCACTCGCTTGATGTTCTTGCTGAAGGCGGCTGAGGCTGCGGCGGCTGAACCGGGGGTGTGACGTGCCCATAACGTTTAGGAACCGACTGTGCCAGCTCCATCTCCACGGCATTGTTTCCCTATGGCTGCCCTGCAGCTAGCGAAGGCTGGGCAGACCACAACTGTGAAGAAAATCGTGGCGGCGTCCGAAACGCAACGCCGCCCGGCAGTTGACGATCGTTTGCCCACGATGTAATTCTTCTTAAACCACGAAAGTATCTGCGACGCCGCTAGGGGGAAGTCATTCTTTATGCCGTCGAACGCCTGAAAAAAAAAAAAAGAGCAAATCAAATACTTGGTACCTGAAACAAAACCTTCGCTAGGTGGCTTACTCAGCGGATTCTGTGAGGTGGCAGGCACGGGTGGCAATCAGAGTTTCATACTAATATATACCAGAGGGAAATCTGGCGCTGCAATCGCGGGCAGCGCCATTGCCGCTAGCGACGTTCCTCGCCTACTTGGCTTAGCTAGCCATATGGCTTCTTTTTGGTCTCAAAGCCAGAAAGGTGACATCTTTTTCTTCTATAAAGCTTCTAAATAATTACTGACAAATAAATCTTTCTGGAAGTTCCATTTTATAATAGCAAAACCAATTTCAACAATCTTTGAGAGTGTAGCGCCACCATCATCATCAGCAGATTGGCCAGCTGGCAGGGAAGACACTCAGCACCCGGTCTGGAGCGGCACCCCGGTTCTACTCGCCTCGTCCCGACCATGGCACGGCCAGCGCAACCTCAATAAACGTGGGCTCGGCCACACCGCCTGATCGGCCGCCTACAAGAGTAATATTGTTGCTTTTTTGCAGCCAGAGCCAACTTTTCGGCCTGTTTTGTGAGCCATGCCAAGGACAAATGGAACGTGCCTGGCCGGTACATGACGGAACGCTCGCCGAAGCGCGGCTCCCTAAGACAGTGGCGCCAGAAACTCTATGGTGGCAGAAGCAAAGCGCGCACGGTTGCCTTACAGAGATCGAGAAATCGCTGTCACTTGCGTAAAGTGCCTGCAGGCCAACCTTCTGAACACTTCTAAGCATATTTTGAGATAAGTGAAAAAAACTGCCTCGACTCACGTCATACGGAGTAACGAGGGGTCCCCTGCGGGGTCCGTAACGCTCGCACTTCTAGTAAAACTTGATGTTGAACTTTCTTGTCGCGAACGTAGGCGCGGCCATCCAAGCTGAGCTTTGGTTTCCCACGGAATGTTGTAGTGAACTCCATTGCGCGCATGCCAACCACCAAACACGTGCGAAGTTGCCAATCACGCGATATCAGCGAAACGCCCCCACGCCGCATACAGACAATTTTTCGTGACAAGCATACGCACATTGGGGCAACAAACATGCATGCGAGCACGGTACATGAGTTTTGTTGAGTCGCATCTATTATGCGTTTCCACGTCCTTGGCAGCAAGCTTGCGCAAACGCTACCACTGGTCTCGATCTCTCTCTAATGGGACAGAAGAAATAATCGATGAAACGGCGTTCGTTGAAGTGTCCGGAACCAGTTGAAATGCCATTTGGGGCAAAGGAGCACGACAGCCGACTTTTGGGAATATCAAAGGCCTTTGAAATGCGTACGCTTGTACTCTCGTACGCTGTTTCTGCATGCCGTATTTACAAATTAGCAGTGGCTTAGCTCGGCTATGCCAGGATATACGTAACGTGAGCTAAGGTTTAGCCGGTTATTCTTAGCTTTCCTGGTTGTCAAGGATTACCTGATTATCATGCTTACTGCGGCTAAAATGATTTCCAATCCAATCCAGTCCAGTCCAATCCAGTCATTGCTCCTCGAGTATGGACCTCGAGCATGCGCAGCACGGCTCTCCAGCAGCCACGCAAAACGGCTATCAAGCGGCTCCGGCGCAGTCAGTCCGGCGCAGTCAGGCTACTGACCCACACAGGCGCACAGCGCACACAACGGAGGCGCACAGCTGGGCACGCGCCGGCGCCGGTGCGTCTGCCGCGGCTATGACGTCACTCCTCTGGAATGCGCAGTCCGGCGAATGTGCACACCCAATTCTCTCTACACACCCGTACTCCATCCAAATGGATTGAATTTCCAATACAATCCAATTCAATTCAATCAATATAATACAATTCAATCCAATCCATTGCTCCTCGCGCATCGATCAGCAGGGCCCTTCAAGATCCACGCGAAACTGCTCAACCTCGGCCTGTGTAGCTTACGTACGCTACAAAAATAATTATTTACGCGTAAAGCTTGATTTTTGAAACGCTCGCTCTTGACCACTTCTTGTTTGCTTTTGTTTACTATCACTCGGTCTTTGATTGCGAAGTAGCCAAGAAAAGAAAAACGGCCTACGTTGTGCATGTGTTGCTTGTAGGTTGTTATCAATTTTATTACTAATAATTGTTTGTTGGCCCATTTGAACTTGACTGATTTTTTTGTGTGATTTTACGGGAACGAAACTGGGCAGAGCGGCGACACAAAATCATGGCGGGTGAACGCGGAAACTTTCAACTGCTTTCGAGAATTGTGTGGATCGGGGGAAACTCATTG